>JBAMJV010012085.1:0-39177 GCA_037951105.1 Echinarachnius parma
CTTGTCCAAGGTTGATCCCGATCACCACGATTTGGAAGCACGATTAGATGCGCTTTGTTACGATCCAATACGATCCGATGCGATGATGACGATTGATACAAATCGTGTTGATCGTAGAATTTTTTTGAACCGTTCCAAAAATGTCCTACGATCAACACGATTGCCACGACTGATCTTACGATCTGATAATATCTGATACGATCACCACGATTACTTCACGATCAGCTACGAATGGCCAATCGTGGCGATCGTAACTAATCGCACGACAGTGGGAACGCCGCAATAGTTAGTATTATAGCAACTATCCCGATTTTTCTCAAAACATTAAACAAAACTTTACTGTAATTAAGTGTAGAATGATGTGGAATGTTCTACAGCGAAGAGCTGTCTGAATTCATGTTTATCTAACGGCTTTGAAAAAAGCAATTCAATAAAAAGATATAAATAGAAGTTGAAATTTCTAAAAAAGATAATAAATAATAGGCGAACATAAACAATTTACCCTAAATAGTCTTGCGAATCTAAATAATATTCAGTAAGAATAGTGATTCACCATTGTATAATAAAAAAAAAAGGAAATGAACACAACTCCGTCTAGCGAAGAATAAACATGTTCAAAACAGAACCTGTTGCATCTATTTTTTTAATGCATGGCTTTGTAAAATAAAATATGACAAAACTATTTTTATACAAACATAAGTTGCAATATTATAATATAATACATGTCAGTCATTATGATTGTTATAAGTTATAATTGAAAAACACTTATTAATGTTCGAGAGCTGTGACAAGTGTGTCGTTAATTTTATATGGAAATATATTTTGATTTATTTTACATAATAATATGTATATAGGTCAGACACAATTTGTTTGACGGTATATTTT
This sequence comes from Echinarachnius parma, assembly GCA_037951105.1. NCBI lineage: Eukaryota > Metazoa > Echinodermata > Echinoidea > Clypeasteroida > Echinarachniidae > Echinarachnius > Echinarachnius parma. The sequence continues at coordinate 886 of JBAMJV010012085.1, forward strand.
CAAACATCGTTTACAAATGGAGGTAAACTTGGACATCCATGGGTTCTGCCAAATATTGTTACGGGGACTACCCTTGCTCAAGCTGCATTATTATATAGTTTCTTGTAGTCGCCATTTTTCCTTGTATAAATTTATGTTGTCAATTTTAATGTATATGCATTTTGTATCGTTTGAAGAAATAAATGAAACTGAACTGAAATGGGGAGTGTTTTACAAAAATCCTAAGTTCAACTTAACTCTAAGTTGGACTTAAATATTATGGAAAGCCATTAGTTTCTTTGAAAATTAGTTTTAAAAGGCATATAGAATGTTGATTCAAATCATTTATATTTACTATTATCAAGGAGATTACATATTCTTGATGTAATATTTATGGAAAGTCTAAAATACTTGCATTTTTTCTTTAGAATATATTTTACTTCAAGGCTACACATGGCTTACTATAATTTTAAAGTCCAACTTAGAGTTAAGTTAAACTTAGGATCTTTGTGCAACACCCCCTAAACTGAACGGATGTCTGTCGATATTGTGGGCACCTCAGGTTGATTTTTGTCCCATCAAGAAAATGACCGATACACTGACCATCCTTGATTTCCCAAGGGCCTTTCGTAGAATGGTAACTGATTAATCCATTCGCAACGTTTCTTAATAACTGCATGCATTCCGCATATGCCAATTTCGGGATTAGCGTTTTAAGCGTTAATAATTGACGTCAAATGTGTTGTCTGCGCTGACAGACCCAAGAACTCTACGACGAAATCATATTTGATTATTAACCCTTCGATATCTATCGTTATACAATCTTGCATTATGTCAATGGCATTCGTTGAGTGTTGGCATTGTAAGGGTTAAATAAGTATATAGTGATGACTGACGAGTTTGTCTGAGGAGTGATGGACTTTCCCCCGAAAAGGCGTAGCCAGGGGTACGGTGGGGGTGTCACTTTATATGTTGCTTAACCCTTTTCCACCCATACCAAACCCATTCATATACCGTTATAGTACACGAATGGCCATGTTCCCGCACACAATGGGTTAACCTCTCATTACGGCGGGTATTCAAATACATGTGAAGAGTATATTTGTTCCGTTACAGAACGCTTTATCTCCATTTCTGACAATCTGAGATATTTTCGGTTGAAGCTGCTATAATATAAAGAACACAATACGAACATTCGTGGTACTGTTGGTACACCGCGATTCGTCATTTCGAACTAGGTTAGTTTGGGCGCATTGCACAATTAACACTGTGCCAGTGTGTATGTCGTACCGTGCGCAAGGCCCTCACCATATGGCATCGTGCATCTGATAATATAGATTAAAATACATTATGTTCTACTATACTATTAGAGCTTTACTTTTACAAAATAATTAAATATGGCGTTCACTGCCTCTTGCAAACAATCTCTTCGCGTGTCCTTGCTAGTACTAGTTCAATGACATTTCATCTGGGGGAGTAGCCAAAATGTTGACAAATAGGGGAGGGGCGGGGGCGTCACGGAAGTAAAACGAGGCGGGCTGCTTAAAGGGATCTAGTATCTTTGTCCACATGTGCACAAACTGGCAAATGGTTGATCAAATATGTATTTATGTGATCTGATATGTCTACTGAGTGATGTGTGAAAATTCTATGATAAATGAATGTCATATGACTGAGAAATGAGCGAAAATGATATGCCTACAAGTCACAGGAAAAGTTAATCGAAATGGGTCTACATTGGAGCGAAGGTTTGCACGCAAAGGTCGATATAACTCAAGACACTCATTCAAATACTCTGGTGACTCATCATGAAAATAATTGTATACAAATGAAATAATCTTATAACAACAATCCTTTGTTTAATTGGCAACCAATGGAGGGATGTTAGAAGAGGCATGGCATCATGACGGTGATCTATCCGAAAAGTACCAACCGGAAGAAGTAGGATTAAATTCGATTCAACGTTTATTCAAAGGGATAGTATACATTTTGGGTCAAAATTAATTTTAGTTACCGAAACCTGCACCATAACATTACAAACTAATAGTTATAACTAGTTATATACAAAATTACAAAACGACTAAGTAATAAGCCTGCATGTTATCATTAAAAAAAGAGCTGTTAAAACACAAGAGGGCGGTATCTAAACATGCATTGGTTTAAACCTTATTTATGAAATATTGTGCACATGATGTTCTGTTGAAATAATGATTAAATAGAGAGATCATTAACAACTATTTTAAACCTCTTTTGTAAAATTTGGAAAAAGTGTAAGCATTTTATTTTGTTTTTCTCAAATCATAAAATAAACCTGGGGCCCCAGGTTTATTGCGATCGGATATATGTATTCATATTTCAGCTGTTTCTGAACCAATTTTGATCAAGTGAAGTTTATTCTGTCGTTAAAATAATTGTATGCTCTTACAAATTTGACACTCAGTTTTTCATTACCTCACAAAATAATTATTTCTTGAAGCGCTCTCTATACCAAAACTGAACTACCCCTTTAAAAAACAAATCAGATAAAATGCAGTGTTACGGGTCACACCTATAAGCATTTCGCTTGGCGAGTAATAAAGGGCACTCTTATACTAGCAATATAAATGTACAATATACTATGAATACCTACTAGATAAATATGAAACTGAGAAAAGTACTTGTTGGTAAAAATCAAAATGTAGATTGTCATACCATTAGAAAGGCCTCATCACATGCTTTCATTTGATGCTTTGTTCTAACAAATTGGTCAATAATTGGCGAAGATAATTTTATGATTGTTTAACTGTTACAATCATAAGTCTTTTACACACATTATGTGAAATTAAAATGCCCACTTCTTCAAAACATGGATTACCGACAAGTGCAGGGTTTTGGTCACATATAACAAACCCTTACTAATGTATATGGGCAATTCCACGAAAAAGTGGACATGAACTCAAAAAAACAATTGGCTCTATTTCAAATCCTATTGATTTTTTCTGGATTATTTTTCCATACAACATGATCCTATGATTATATCTTTCAGTTCACATGTTTTTTTTATTATTCTCGGGTGTCTCCTTATAGGAGAAACGGAAACCATACATGAAACTCCACACATGGGACTACCCTGTGCAAATTTCAGGAAAATCCTTATATTTTCCAAATTTTCTGGTATTTTTATTATGTAATTCCACCAAATTTGATGACTGATAATCAATGTACCTTTTCAGATTAAAATTTCAGTCTTTTGAGTGCCCTAAAGTATATTTTTTTATTAATCAAATCCTCCGGACAAACTGTAATGTCCGTGACGCAACGTTTTGTTGTCTAGCTCACATATGCCTGGCCCGTTTCGCAAAATCCAACTTGGATTCAATCATCATTGCCTTGTCTATAATTAAATACCTAAATCACCTTTGTGAGGTCTCAGAACTCACAGATTTTTGCAAAGATGTATATGGATGCAAAAAGTCATGTCCAAAAAATGTAATGTCCGTGGCGGCGCACATTTTGCAGAATTACTCAGTAACGAATTGGATAAATTTTCTGAAACCTTTTTTGCATACTTAACCAGGCTATTGCTTTGTAATCAAAATAAAAGTTAGACATTAGGCAGAGGTATGAAAATACTGTCTGTTTGTAATGTCCGTGACGCTGGAGTTGCCCATATACAGAACATTAAATTGTAGTAAAGTTAATCAAACAGAAAACGGAGGGGAGGGGGTGCACATGTACCGGCTTTGCCTTAGGCCATGAAAAATAAATGGTTGGATTGGCGTAACCTGCCCGACCCTAAAAATACCGCCAACCCTAAAGGGTTTTTTCTGTTTTTTCTGTATTTTTTTTCTTCCAATTGCGATATGTGTTATTTGTGTGTTATATGTGTGTATTTGTGCGAATCCTGAAAAAAAAAAAAAAAAAAAAAAAAACCGTTACTCCCGTTACTCCAATCCAACAAAAAAAATTTGTTTGGCCTTATTCAACTATTGTTTTCTACGCCACAGTTTCATGACCTTGAATGGCGTAGTAAAGTAGACAGGAATACGCATCTCGGATTTTAATGAAAGAATTCTTCTAACAGAAGTTCAATTATTCATATGCATTGTATTTGTTAACGTGCCCTTATACACAACCTACGTGCGTTCGCAGTCCCACAAATGTCATATTTATGAACTGGGATGGAAATAGTTCATATGACATACAAGCCTTATTTTATGTCTAGAATTAACTAAAAAGTCGCTTTGAGTGATGGCTATTTTTTGTTATTGTTAGTATTCAGTCAGCTCCGCCGATGGCATAAATAGTCCCAAATGTCAAGAAGACCATGCCGAGATATACACGTAAGCGCATATCTGATTATGGGGAACAGATGGAGCCACATTTAAAGGGACTTTATAGTAACATTGTACAAATCCTCAAAACTTACAAGGAACTCCAGTGGTTATCTCATACCTTGCCATATGCATATTAAAGGGACTATTAAAGTAACATTGTCCAAATCCTCAAAATAAAATTTTAATTCTACCGGTTCCATCATACCTTGTTGTATTCGTATTAACACTACAATCACGGGACCGGTTTCGGTTTGTCAAATTTCCCTTTCGTTACAAAGATATGTACGATCGAAGTATTCAGATAAGAAAAACTCCGGGCGAGTTTTTCTTCTGTGTAGGTACAAAGTGAGTGCAGTGAGTTATTGAATATCACTTTGCATTTTCGCTCATTACTTGGCCATGCAATGTCCATTTGACTTGAATTTTTTTACACAATACCCTGTGGACATATGAGATAACAATAATATACATTGCATCAACCATTCATCACTTTCTGCACATGTCAACAAAGTTATTAGATCCCTTTAAAGGGTTCTAGTAACTTTGTTAAAATGTACAAAAAGTGACGAATTGTTGATACAATGTGTATTGTTGTTATCAGATATATGTCCACTGGGTATTGTGTGAACATTTCAAGTGAAATTAATGTTATATGGCCGAGTAATGAGCAAAAATGCAAAGTGATATTCACTAACTCATTGCACTGACTTTGTACACGGTTTCGACGATCCAGTGGATATGTTAACATCTGAACACTTCAATCGTATTCATATCTTTTTTTACGAAAGGGACATTCGAAAAACCTAAACCTGTCCCATGCTGTTATTGTTAATACGAATACAACAAGGTATGAAGGAACCGCTAGAATTCCAATTGGATTATGAGGATTTGGACAATGTTACTAGATCCCTTTAACACTAAAAGCACGGGACAGGTTTCGGTTTTTCAAATTTCTATTTTAAAAGATATTTACGATTGAATTGTTAAATGAATTTGAATATTTACACACATATTAAATCCTCAAAACTTACTTGGAACTCCTGTACGGTGTTCTCTCATACCTTGTCATGCATATTAACAATAAAAAGCACGGGACCGGTTTCATTTTTTTCAAATTTCCATTTCGTTTAAAAGATATTTACGATTGAAGTGTTCAGATGTTAAACTGTCTACAGGATAATTTAAGCCGTGTACAAAATAAGTGCAATGAGTTAGTGATTACCACTTTGCATTTTTGCTAATTTCTCGGCCAAAAAACATCAAATTAACGTGAAATGTTCGCACATTACTTTGTGGACATAACAGATCACACCAACACACATTTTATTAATCACTCGTCACTTTTTTTATTAACCAATTTTGTTAATCTAGTAGGAAACAGACGACCAGTTTGGGCTCGCATTGTGTCAAATGCACTGTAAAAACGCTGTGTAAAAGAACGCTGTGTAAAAACGGTTGTTAAATCTTTTCATACAACTTTAGGCGTAGCATGATAAGTTGAATAAAGAAGGGTTGCGTGAAGCGGCCATTGTTCAAGCGTTGATGAAACGTGTTAAATCACGTGATAGTTTCGACCGCAAAATCACCGCGTCAAAACCCCATTTGTCCCATTGCAAACCAAGCGAACAGTCGATAGAGAGTGAGGCTTATAACCTAAAGTTCCCCGGTTCGATTCCGACCTTGCCGCTATATGTCTTTTTTGTATTTGCTATTTCAACAACAGGGTTGTTGAAATTTATTCTAAACAACTGTTGTGGAAAAAATTAAAACAACAGTTGTGTGAACTTTAAACAACTGGGGTTGTAGAATGTTTTCAACAACAGTTGGATGGTTCATATGTCAAACAGTGGTTGTTGAAAAATTTCAACAAGTTGTTGAATTTGTTTACACAGCGTTTTAACAGTGTGGTGTGGTGCACCCTGTGCTCGCAGTGTTACCATAATTAGTATGATTGCATCATGTATCACAGCGGTTACAACGCCTACCGCAACGAATATACCATGATAACTGTGGCTGTGATGCACGCAAGACCACCAGGAGTCCAGGACACCCCTTCAACAGTTCAAGATGGCAAGATCGAGTCCGGAGTGATGTGGGATTACCTCACAAGAGGCAAAGCACCAAGTCCGGAGTGGAATAGGAAGATTCGTGCATGGGGGAGCAAGGGGGGCACATCGTCCGCATGTGCACCCAAGTCAAGTCACAGGCTTTACAAAATACCCCCGGGGGCATATCATGTACAATTATGAGGGTTATTTTAATACTCCCGCACATATATATCATCACAAATATCTCAGTAAATATTTGGTTCTTCAAGCGGTCGTTTTTCATCCGATTATACCGCCGCAGGTTGAGAGCGACTTGACGAGTTCTTACGGGATAGTTGACGCGTAAGATGGCACGATACTGTTTCACACTTCAAACACTTCCGTTTGAATCGTCCCAATGTCATTTCCTTTCCCACTCTACCTCTTCTATTTGTTATTCTTTCTTCCTCTTCTTGTCCTTCACTTTCACGTCATCCTCCTTGCGGTTGTTGTCATCCCATCTTCTTCTTCTTCTTCTTCTTCTTCTTCTTCTTCTTCTTCTTCTTCTTCTTCTTCTTATTTGTATCATGTTCTTCGTTTTTTTAGGGGTATTTTGTTTCCTATTTAGTCTCACTATAGTTATTATATTTCTTGTAGCAGGTTTTTATTTCATAATTAACAATACATTAACCGATTACTACCCACACAATGAAATGAATAAGACTTTGAACGCATTCATACACATACAATTAGTGTATATAGTAAGGAGGGGATTAATGAATTTCAGATGTAGATCAATGGTTTATCGGCGTCATGGTCATTGCCAAGTATACGTTCCGCAAAAATCGAACATCAATATTAAGTTATTAATCATACGTCGGAGTCCGTAACAACGAAAACAAAAAAAACACATACGTTATAATTATGATCGTCAGTGATGATCGCTCTGTTGTGTGGTGGCTGGTTGTTTGGATAAATATTATTGTTTTCGCCTTTTCCCTAATTTGTATAGATAGATGGTATCGTATACATGATATTGACCCTATATGATGTGCTTATATACTGGCTTTTTTCCGCAAGGGGCTGAGGAATTATGTCCGAATAATATCTTCCGGGGTGTGTTTAAAAAAGATCCTAAGTTGAGCTTAACTCTATGTCAATGTAAGTTGGACTTAAACATAATGATAATGGAAATATGTTAGTAATCTTAGAAAATATTTTGTGACAGTTCTTTTAAAAGGCATACAATGTTCATCCAAATCATTTATATTTTCTATTATCAAGGTGATTTCATGCTCTTGATGTAGAATTTATGAAGAGTCTAACAGTCTCAAGGCAAAACATAAACAATCAGCTTTCACACACACTAAAACAAATAACATCCATGGAAAGTATAAACACAAACAAAACAGGTTTACATTTGAGTGAATTGTTACACCGGAACTCAGCGGCAACACAATCACGCAGGGGGTAGCTATGGAGGGGGGGGGGGGGGGGGGGGGGTCTATGGGAGGGGGCACTCCCCCTTCACATTTTCTTTGTCCACAGATGTCCCCCTTCACCAACAAAACAAACATGCTTGCTCAAAAAAGGGAAAAAGGAATTGATAAAATCATGTCATTTTAAGGTAAATATCAGTAATTTAGGTTCGAAACGGGTAAGACCCTTTTCTTTTTTGTTTGTCAGCTTAAAACCTATGCTCCCTCATGAAATTGAAAGCTACCCCCCCCCCCCCCCCCCCCCCCCCCTCCCCCGGCGAAAAAAAATCCAAGCTACGCCACTAGAAACAGGCCTCGTGTCTCCTGTTTGTTGAACATGCGTTAAGGGTATTGATGGTATTCGTTGGATAGAGCATATTTTTTTTAGAAGAAGATAATTCAAGCATTTACGTTTTGTGACCGCGAAATGGTTATACACCATATTAATACCACTGCGGTGTCACGATACACAGCTTATAATAATTACAATTATTAATATAGAACACATGTGAAAAAATACGGAGTTGATATTTTGGGAAAATATACAAAAACAAGATTATTTATCCTACAAAATGTTGAAGATGAAGCGTTTCAAAGTTGGAAGCTGATTATTAAATGGTATCCGAGTCACGATTTGTGCGATTATTGTACGACAAATATATATTTTAAAATATAATCTTAGCATGCGTAATAAAATGACCTTATGACGTGTATACATACAACAAATAATAACATCCATGTGCATTCTAAAATCTTTATTAGATTAAAATTCATTCCTTTTGTAATTTGCTTGTGAATTCAATATGTATATTTTGGTTTGTTATTATTTGTATGTCTATGTAACTACATGTACATTTATCTTATAACGTTGTACATAACGTGTATTTTATTACGCATGTCAGCATATTGTAATTGATTTTGTTTTTGTTTTAGCTGTTTGCACATATACCACGCACATTACAAAATCCCCTTCCGATCCGAACAACAACTGCGTATCTGAATTAAAGTAAGACGGGTGTATTTAAATAACGTAGTATAGTTCAGATCATTAAACGGTGTTCGGATGGTGGACCGTGTGCGGCGGGTTTTATGCGGGCCCCATGGCAACCAGTGTTGCACTCTCCACGGCAGCTCCCAACACCCTTCATCCGTCATGTCATTTTCCCGAGAAAGCATCCAGCTTCGCAATCGCTCCTCTCAATCAAAATTTAGCGCACCAATTATTTTTACCCTCAGACAAAAAGAAGACATCCACTTGCTCCTAATTATATATGCCACGGAATTCCATCTCCTTTTTCAAAATGCACGTAGCGATTGAAGATAAGATAGGACGAAGGAAAATACAACAGGCTGGTCCCTAACTCTACCTAGCTTTATCCCTTCATAATAATGGAAGTACAGCGGAAATGCACTTGCAAACTTCCATCAAACTCACCTTTTCCTCCTCCCACGACTTTCGGTCGAATCGAATAGACGGCAGTCATGTATCGTGCTTTATTGACCAAGTCCAATTTATGCAGGGTCGATTTAATGGCCTAGTCCCACTGCACCATGTGTCCTTCCGTTTCCTATCGGACCCAAATGTGGCGAAACGCTCAATATCGAGCAAACTTTATGAAGTTCCATTAAGTGACCCGCTCACCAGCATCCTCCATTTCTTCCTCTGACCCGAAACGGAGCCGAATTTAAAGTATCATACTACTCCATTTCTAACTTGGTCTGCATCAATTTGTTTCCTGCTAGTACCCAAGGATGTCGAACGGATAGGAAACGAAAGGAGAAACGGTGCAGTGGGATTAGGCCATTATCCTTTTGACAAGGGATTGCGTCTGACTGGCAGAAACGGCTGTCGAGTGAGACTATCACACGGCGCCGCAGCTCACACTATATATCCGATCCCGATCCGACGAACGACTGCGTATGTGAACTAAAACAAGTCGTGCTATTTTCACCACGTTGAATAGTTCAGATCCTTTATCGTTCGTCAGATCGGATAGGATTATATGGCGTTTATAGAGTGCGATGCATGGGCTTTATTCGCGCTGTATTCTTTCACCTGTCGTTTCTGCATGGCATACAGGCGCGAGGCCTTGCAACAAGGCTAGGTCAGTTGTTGTCTTTGTTGTTGGTGTTGTTTATTTGTATTGACTTTCCCAGCCTTAAATTTGATCTTTTTTGTAACCGGGACGTCACCACCACCTTACCCCACCTACGTCACCACTTATTGGACACGTAATGTTTTGAATGTGTTATGGATCGTGACGTCAATTTAGCCGAATTCTACATCAAAGTTCCGTAAAAGTCTTCGGAAGCCACAGGAATATCTTGGAAAATGTCGTATTATATCATTAGAAATGTAATTAAAAATCTGAAATCGTATCAAAATAATGACCACTTGACGTTCTTGAAGTTCTTCTTTCTCTTAAAATTGAAATGATGACCAACTTGACCATGCGGGGCCAGGGTAATATGTGTTCAATCATTGGCACATGTTTAGCATGTGATTGCATCTTGAATTGAATTGTATTGGATTGTATCATCTAAAACAGATGTGTATAAATAATACGTATCACAGCCAACGGCTAAGCAGTACATGTTTACAATAATTTGTTTGATATGTGAGAATACGGTACATCTATACACAAATCGTTAACATTTCATATTACAATATTATTTTACAATGTTATCACATTATACATTCTTTAAACACACCGTTGATACAACCTATCGTGAGTATTAGACGGTTTCCACAATTGTTAATATGTGATTAGTGATATTCTATTCCGGGCTACCTAATGTACATTATATTCGTTTGTATAATGTTATTCCATTATTACTTTTCTATGAAGAAGAAAAAACACACATCCTTCAGAAGTAGTAAACAGTGTAAACATGACTTGGGGCGGGGCTTATGCTCCGTAAAACCTCTACGTCACAACCTTATCTTGCAATATTCAACGAATCGCAGAATCTCCCGCGCAAACACGTACACGTATAAAGAGACGCCAGCAACTAGTATAATACCATCATACCCACTTGAATGCTCCGATGCGTCTGTATCCAATTACAATCGAGAGAGTATACAGCAGCTTCCCGCTAAAGTTTTAGATTTATACCACCCAGCACGAAATATTATAGTAATATATAAGTATATTCCTATATATTTGTTCATTCACTCGCGAACATAACTATAAAAGAGAAACGGAGGGCCAACTTTAAAGCTTCATTCATTTCATACTTGTCGGAGTTTTGCAGCTGATCTCTTTTTTTCTTCTCAAAAAGTCTGGACACCTAGGGTCAGTAGCGGTCAGACGGTGTATGATAGTAATATCGACGCCCGTGTTGTGCGGCGTGCTACTCTACTAGACTGTGAAATATATAATTCATGTACGGGTTGTTTTTTCTTTCATGGATCGCCCGCGGTGAAACAAGACGAGTCGCGTCAGAACAGTTTACTGTGAACACACCAAAGAAGTTAAATTTTACAATCTTGGAGAAACGCGGCAAAACAATTCTCACAAACTTGTTAGAGACACGCAAGAAACTTGTTTTTTGATCGCCAAAAACGCGCCAGAATATTTGTTTCTTTTACTCGTCAGCGAAAAGTGAGGATAAACCAGCTCTGACTTTGGTCCTGAACTTACCAGCGAATGTTCGGCAATAACCTTACTGCAACCTCATTATTGATTTCAGAGAGTGAGTATATATTTCGATCAATATACCTCCCTTTTTTTGTCTGAAAAACAAGTCCTAAATTGGTTGTTACGCTATTATACTCAATACAAAAAACCCACAAAATAATTATGTTGTTTCAGTGAATAATGCTTTCATACAGTATATCCCTAGTAAAGATAATGAAATATCGTAACTCGTAAGTTATTATTGCATTTTTACAGTTACAAAGCGTGGGTATTGTACAGTTCGATACTGTTCGATTATATAATTATGTTATTTATTCAAGTTTCAAAGCATCTATTACTATTGTTTATAGAGTTTACTTTGTTGTTTTGTATTGTTTTCCATGTCTGCATTATTGCAAAATAGTTTCTATAATTATACATGTTAATTATATGCCATTATACGTGTTTTTAATTCTACTTTTTCCGAATGATTTTCTTTTTAAAGTAGCAAATTATGAACCCGAAACGATTTTAAATCTTATTTTGGACAGATAGACCGCATGTTTTCTTTTAAATCGAAATGGTTTACCGTTTTAAAATTAACAATGCAAATAATAGTTTAATATCTTCTTTAGATGACAAAATGTTACATTTTATTAGTCGTAAATGATAATCCGCGTTTTTTAACGACATAATCGTGTTCATAATACGGCAAAGCAGACCTGATAGTTCCCTTGAGTATAATCTATAGACATGTTCATATAGCGTAAGAAGGTGGATACAATAGCTGATTCATTAATTAACATCACTTGATAAGGAGTTGGTCATGTTGTTAATGGTTGTTTTTTGTCTCTTGTGAGCTTATCTGTCAAAATCAATTAATTCACGAAATTTAATGCCAAGCACCTGAAAGAATGCTTGTTCTGAACAAATAATTATTTTGTTACTACGATATCATGAAAACTAAATTTATTAAAATTAAGACGGAGCGTTAATGGAATCACGCAACAAAGACCGGAGATAAGAAACAATTTCCTTATCTTTTATTTCTTATCTTGATTTTATCTATTCATACGTCATTACAAACATTAATACGACTTAGAAGAGCTAAAACAAACAAATACAAATCGTATTTACGTAGTTGACAAGATAATAACAACCAAAACTATTAATAATATGAAAGTATAATCATCACCGTTATAATTATGCAACTGAGCGTTTCATTTGTCCAATTGAGCGTATTAAAGAGAACGTATTATATTCAGAAAATCATGCTTCCCTTTAATCTCTCTTCCCAATCTTGATATACATTTAAGCCAAGCTTTATTCGAGGCAGTAATGCGATTAATCAGAGCTATATAGAACCGATGATATCAGTTCATATTAAACCAACCATTTTCTTCCAGATTATGACATTTAATAATAGAGCTAATATATATACAGGAAAACGATGTCCCCGAATACATTTCGTTAATAATTATAAGAAGGACACAAACATTAGTCGATTATATTAAGATTGTCCCAATTAGTGATAATAAACGTTGCACAACTCGCTTGTACCGAAACACTTGGGGGCACAATTTGGGTAGCATCATTGGTATAGTGTCCGGTTATAATCGTCCCTTAATTGGTAGACAGTTTATCAGACGTATCTTCTAAGCTTTTTTGTGTGTGGAGTATTAAACGTGATTGGGTGCATAGTTCTGAATGAAGTGGGCACTTAATCCGTACGCAATTATATATAATAGCCCGGGAGTCAAGCCGTCGGGAGCAAATGAAGAGTGGGGGATCGAGGTATAATGGGACAAACTTTATGTAAAGGGATCTAGTAACTTTGTTGACATGTGCAAAAAGTGATGAATGGTTGATACAATGTATATTGTTGTCATCTGATATGTCCACAGGGTGTTGTGTGAAAATGTTAAGTTAAATGGACGTGATATGGCCGAGTAATGAGCAAAATTGCAAAGTGATATTCACTAACTCATTGCACTCACTTTGTTCACGGTGTTGACGGTCCAGTGGATAATTTAACATCTGAACGCTTCAATCGTAAATATCTTTTTAACGAAAGGGAAATTTGAAAAACCGAAACCTGTCCCATGCTTTAATATTGTTAGTACAAATACAATTCCATTTGGATTTTGAGGATTTAGACAATGTTACTTAGTCCCTTTAATGATTGATAGAGATTTCTCAACACATGTGATGAAGATTTCCGTTTCGGAATAAAGGCAAGCCCTGGGCGTGTGCAATATATACTCGTTATAAATTAACAGACGCAATCATCTGACATACCTGTTACTATATACTCATTTAGTAATGAAACCATGGACAAACTAGTCGTCGGTTTTTTTCCCCTGAAAACGAAGTATACGTTGGGTGCAGTCGGCAGTACTGGCAGTCGGTATAAAGTATGCGATATATCACTTTCACTAATTGATGGACATTCTAAAACACGGCTTTTATACAAATTTCCTTTGGTCATTTGGTTGACTAGTTGTCTATTGATGAACCTAGATAAATTGCATTGATCTGAATGAATGGGCGCAATCATTGAGGCATTATTTGGGTTCTTTATTTTAGGCAATTAGTATAATAACAATCAGCACCAGGGTAGTAAAGCGCGATCGCATGACCCTGGGAGGCGATAATAGGGAACATTACATTGTGGTGTATAGTTGATTCATCGCTCCAGGTTTATACAACTTTCCTGAATTTACAAAGAAACTATTTTATACAATATAATAGAAGGTGTTGCAGGTACATGGAGTGTAATAAACGACAGTTACATCACTGTCCTCAATCAAACAGTGTTTAAAGAAACTTAGTGTTATAATTACAATTTAGTAAGATTCATGGTAGAACAAATATATATCAGCGTTAAATATAGTCAAATATAATAAGGTATATAGGGTCATTCCATCATCCCTTGTTAATCGATAGAAAATTAAGTTTAGTAAGAATGGGACAGTGCATGCCCTTTGCCGTGGAATGAAGAATTAATTATTAGATATAGGTTTGTTGGAATACACTAGGCCTATACCACCTCTTTTGTAATTGCAATATATTTTTAGCGGGGGAGTATTTTAATCATGTAAGTATAAACTACAATGCCCTTTACCCAAATTAAGATGATTAAGGTGTTGGAGTAATCTTTGGGCCCTAATTAAGATTGAGTTTATATAAAGATTTCATAATCGTTACACAAATCCGTCTGAGAGCCATAGACATGTATTAAACGCATACATAACCGTGTGTGTTTTCAAAAAGCCTTCTCTAGTCTTTAATCAGCGTTTTCAAAACGTATTAAAGGCTTGTCTTTCATAACCTAACTTGATTAAAAGCAAATTTGTTTCTCCTTTCCCTATACTTCCTCTCATCTTTCCTATCCTGTGTGAACGCGATTTCACGAGTTTGATGTTACTCGTAAATTGATGCTACATATCATACACGATTCAATCTGTATATCATATTTGTATCGCAAAACATAACTCGAATTGAACTGAACTTGGTAAACCTTATATAGGACAGTATTACTATTCCAAGGAAACAAATCTACGTTGTGTACCATAAACGTACTTTTTATTATTTTTTATTCTGCTAAAAGGCGTTTCAAAACTCTTATTCAGAACTAGCAACTCTATATAAACGCACCCCATGTTATCAGTGCGTGGGAAGGGGAAATAGGGGTGAGGGTGAGTTAAAAATGAGATATCTACCGTATTCAAATTTTCCTTACCTTCATAAAGATATAATTACTTCTTGGAAAACTGGGCGTCTGATGCAAAATGGCGTGGTATGATTAATAAAATAACGCATGTCTGTAAACTAAAACTGCTGTCAAATATAAAGATGAATCAATTTCTAAATTGATTCGTCGGCTATTGGGCACCGTTCAAACACTTTCTTCTAAATAATTTACTGTTATTTGTAATCGTGTTTTTGGAATTGTATATTATGCATTTCAATTACACACGTCCATTCTAACTTGTTCTTGATCGACGAATGGACGGAAATATCACTCAACAAAACGGTGAATCTTTCATAAGAGACCAAAGGCTCATTTTTCATATTTCATTGTCGTTTACTGCCTTAGAAAAACAAGAACGTCTCTCTGTTGGAAACAAATATAATTTTACTAGAGTACAAGCCACCTGAATTGATTAGTTAAAAGCTATTGTTTTACATAAAACACGCGGTATGTATTAAGCATAACTTATGTCCGTTGAAAGGTGATACTGCGTGTACATGGTTACCATGGTTACACATAAGGAATATATATGTCATATATCAAATATTGATTCTGATCTACATTTAACTATTCAAAAATATTCAATTTGCTTTTGCTCAGTAATTATAAAGACTCTTCATATATCATCAAAAATGTATGATACAACTTCAAAGTTCTTTGCTTTATTTAAATTTGATACAAACATATACAGGTAGAAAGGAGATCACCGATTGTGAAAATACGCTTTTAGCAACAACAAAATATCTAACGAAATTTATGTTTGCATATTAAAGTAATTCTTATTGTGTATGGAAATCTGTTTGTTTTATTTGTTCGTTTTTTCATTTGTTAGTTTGTTTGTTTGTTTGTTTGTTTGTGTGTATGTTTGTTGTTTTGTTTGTTTGTTCTATCGATTGTTTGTTTTATGTACTAGTAATAGAAACGGTTAACTCGATCGTCTAATTTGATGTAAACAACATCGAATCTTCTTAACGTTAGCGAACAATAACCAAATGTCTTGTTCAAAATTAAATGCGACACGACAAACTAATCAAATCAGTCTGAGATTAACCGGACCACTTTAATCTAATTGTGTAGATGGTTGACGGTATACAAGACGAGATCGTCAGTTCACCGATAACATACATGGTTAAGTGCACAACCAAATTTTATGTTACAGCCCGGTCACATATCACCGGATAGCGTAAACGGATGCCCGACGGAGAGTAACATTTTCAATCCGTTCGTCTCCGTTCGTATGCGTTTCTTGTCCGTTCCTTGTCAGGCGATGTACGTCGTTCTATCCAGCGGAATGTTGTGTGCACGAAGTAATGTAGACGACATTCACCACCGGATAATTCGATTTCGCATCCGTTTACGCTATCCGGTGATATGTGACCGGGCCTTTAGTTTCTGAATTCTGAATTCCATCTAAATGAAATCGAGACGGAAACATGATCAGATTAGTTAAATCTCCACAAAACTTTCAACTGTATTTGCATTGCGAATCGCGGTGTTTACGTTAATTTTCAACGACGACACTGCCATTGGACACGTAGGCAAGTTGTTTGTATTACGTAAATAATTGTGAAGATTAACCCTTAGCTATCCACTTATGATTACAGTCATAATTTGCAGAGCCTAATTTATTAGTAAGTGTTGCTCGGTGCACGGTACGCCTCTGCATTCCACGAATAATAGCATCGTTAGGCCGCCAAATAGTGAAACACTACACCTGATTAATCATACCCAGAAATAAGAGACGATATCAACCGATTGCAAGCGTAGGTGGGGTAGTACTGGTATCGCTTTAGTTTCCCGCGCTTTCTTTTCACGTCATTGCATAACGCGCACTCACTCCATGGAAATGAAGATTAGTGCGCGCATCCGTTGCTATGCTATGACGTAACAAAGAAATCAGTAATTCACTTACTGGATATAATTTATCAACTGAGTTTACTTTGATCAAGTGAAACACGTCTGTTTCTGGGGGTCTGCCGTCTGATATACAATTTATCTTCTGTATTGATGTTATACTATCTTATGCGAACATCAATTGTTATATATCGGTTTAACCTTGAAGTTTTGATTGAACGTAACATTGAGTAAGCAACACCCTTATCTATATTCATGTATAAGTTCAGAACAAAACAACGATTACATGTCTCCATGTATTTTCTACCCCCCCCCCCCCCCCCGCACCACAACCACCACACTTTCCCCGCCATGTTTGTGTTTTTAATGACAAATTATGTAGACGTTTTATCATATTGAGGCAATGCGCCGAGTGAAAACATTTACTACACTTTTAAAACATCGTCAGGAAAAGTCAAAAAGGTTACGTTGAGATCTGAGTACTATTATTATTTATACAAATATCAAAACATTGAGAAAAACGAACTAAAAAAAAACGCACACGTGCGGGACACGTGCAGTCTGTTTTTTTATTTTTTTATTCGGTCATACCTTTATAATTATAAATATATTAAACATTACTTTAGGGTGCCCGACTGCAAAGATAAAAAAAATAATGTATGTTCTTATTTTTGTTGAAGAATTGTCAACAGATTGAAGGTCTTTTTTTTTTCTTGGTTTTATATAACAGTATTTCAGGCCTGAACATTTACTTTTTTTGCCGTTTCCCGACTTTTGCTATAGGGTGTAAAAAAAACAACACACGATTTGGCATTTAATTGTTTTTTAATGTTTGTTTTCTGTTTGGATGTATTGCCGTGTTATTTGAATATGCCATATTCTCTTACCACCCTCTTGTGTATGAAGATAACATCATATTTCTCAAATAATGACACATATAACATGGTGTAATAATTTTCCCGATATAGGGATTTTACAGACGTATGATTATCCCATTTGCCTACATTATACCTGTACATGCAATTAATAGCACTTACTTCAAATGGCATTTATGTTATTTTCATGCTGCAATCATCGTCATAATATGCGATTTTTCTTCTTCATCGCAAATTAATTTTTCGTCCGTACAACCACTGAATGGAATAAGCTACTTCAATCTACAGTAAACCAGCCCTCACTTCATACATTCCAGAATGCGCTTGCCAAGGACCCTTCTGTCCTTAGGGGCTAACCACTCTCTCGGACCCACCTCCAGTTAAAACTCCTATGGAGTGTTTTGGAGGAATAAACTACCAAGTACCGGTATCATCATCATCATCATCATCATAACTATAACTGTTATACCATCATCATCATCGCCCACCATCACCCCCGTGTGTGTGTGTGTGTGGGGGGGTACGGTGTGTGGGTGTGTGTGTGTATGTGTGTTGGGGGGGGGGGGGGGGGGGGGGGGGGTCACTCTCATAAAAAAAAAGGGACCCACGTGTGTCCATTGCCCCTAATTTCACCTGAACAGGTACCTTTTTTGTGGGTTTTCTTAATGAGTGCTGAAAATCACTCCTTTTGAAGAAAAAAAAAATTATACCCTTTCGACGTTTTTCTATTTTTTTTATTTTGGACGCAGGTGCGTAACCAGTCATGTTGGGAGTGACCCTCCCACGCCCCGGGGGGGGGGGGGGGGGGGGTTGGGCATTATCAACTTCATACGATCGCAATCATCACATGACCACCTCCATCAACAACGTTATAACCTATTCACACATACTTTCACTATTTCACACAATGAATATTACAACTTGGAAAACATTTCCTGGAGGTTCGAATATGTTTTTAATTCATTAAAAAGTTCACTGTAATATAATTTAAATTCAGTTATCATCCATTATTAGCATCACAATCTAATCTTTTGGGGATAAGTAAATCTTACATTAAAACATTCTTCAGCAAAGAAGAGATATTACGTAAATTTGTAATTTATTGTTGTGTGATTAGTTTGTCGAATTCGAGGTATTCGCACCTCACCTGGTCATGTTCTGGTGTTATTACAATGTATTCATGCGTATTCATACCACTTTACAAGTGGGTAGTAACGATCCATGATCTCCTCCCCTCCCATTCAAATGCCAACCAAACTATCACCCATACATATAATTACCCTGAGCTCCGATTAAAGCCCCCCACCCCCCTAATCTCATAAGCCTTGCCCAAAGTAATCATACTTGAGACTTCAATCAAAATATAAAATGCCAATATTATTGTTAGAGGTTTATTGATGTGTGATAGATTCAAAGGAAAGAACACTGTTTATCTAGTGAAAACTTTAAAATTGAGTGATCACCATATTCGATGACAAATTATTTTGGCTACGTTTCGGAAACGCTTTCCAATTCAATCATAAATATTTCCATTATAACTTAAGGGCGACATTTGAAAAATCAATATACTCATTTCATTTCCATTTGGCCATAACTAGAAAACAAGGTCAAAGAGAATTGTGGAAGCTCCAAGAAATTCGGGATAATTTTGACAAAGTTAATATATGCCTTTTATAGGCATCATGTACTACATGTCCCAAAATTAATTACAACAGGACTTTCTGCAACGATAACTTTAAAGATAGTAGATCAATCATAATGCTTTTTCATGGTATGAAACTATAACTTATTACCTACATCTTGCAGAAAACCCTATTGTATTTGCTTCAGTAATCATGGAGAATGGGATCGTTATAAATCATGGCAGATGTCCTTTCCCTCCAGATTTTGTAGGAAGAGGCTTTGTCCGTTGTGTTCACGCCTTACATACAGTACTAAGTTGTTCACCGTGTTTTCGCACAAAATTATCTTTTGAGAAAGTAACTTCTTGTTTCCTGCATTTTCAACTAACGAAATAAATAATGAATGAAATGAAGTAAAAGGGAATCATATTTCTGAGTTTTTCAAACATTAGTAAGGTGTGAAACTGTGAATATTAATGATTAAAGAGAAAATTAAATCATTAACTCATGTAAGACTTGATTTGAGCTCTTCCTCCTGTATGGCTTTCATTATTTGTTCCCATCCTTCAACAACAAAACCTCACACGAGTACACACCATTGATATAAAGGGTATGCACATTATTACAAAACCTTCTTCAGTCTCGTTCTAATGCTTATTTCCTTTGAATTTACCGTATGGATGATTATCCGTTTACCAATACAAACTCTACAAACAATACAATACAAACTCTGATTGAATCACTTTCATTATGCTTAACCAAAATAAATATGATTTGGATTGTGAACTTCACTAGTACAAGCACAACGTTCAATGATGGATTAAACTAAATAAATTTAGTCAGAATAAAGAATATCACCAACACGTTTTCGTGTTCGACATTAATGTCTACATAATTCCACAAACATGCTATACATAATGCAAAATGAGGACTAACAAGTTGTGAATTTGAAGTTTGGTATATTGAAAAGAATTTGTTTTTTCTTCATTTTTTAGAGGGTTAAAAAGTAATGTTATTATATTTATTGACAATTAAAATAGCATCTGTTTGAATGGAATTATGTAAATACAAGAAAACTATTACATTTCGTCCACGCAAATACCCACCCTTGTCGCCGAGAGCGCATAAAATACCACTTTACATGGTGGCCCCTAAAAAACGAAGAGGGGCCCAAAATAAAGTTTTGAAATGATTACGTCCATCGGATAGGTTGTTTTCCAATGAAAACGATACCAGGCATGAACATTAATTTTCGTGTCTCTGATAGACTAAATCATTTCGTTACTATATTTTGGGAAGTGATCCTTTTCATTTGTGAGGTGCCACACTGTATATTATAACCAAGTCAGTGAGCATGAGTCCATGTGAGTTAAGTTAGGTACCTATTACCTAATTATCAAAGCCACCGTAACATACCATCACCTTCTCGCTGGAGCTAGAACTTGCTGATCTCTTGATTTTGAGTTGATTTGGTCTGAGCCCCGAGCAATTCTATATTATGTCGGAAAATAGAGGAAAAAAAATAGAACAAAACATTTTTATCGGAAATTGTATGTTAAAATTAACACATAATAACATCACCACTCATCTAAGTATCATTTTGCTCTTGCTCAAAATGTAAACAAGGATTATTTTCACATATTTTCCTTTTGTGTTTTCATTGTTTTCCAGATTATTAGGGTGCAGATATGCCACTGAAGAGATAATCACATGTGTGTAGTTTATCAATAATTTTGTTTAAAGGGACTTTGTTCAAATCCTCAAAATCCAATTTGAATTCTAGCGGTTCCCTCATACCTTGAGGTATTCGTATTGACAATTAAATCATTGGACAGGTTTCGTTTTTTTCCCTTTCGTTACAAAGATATGTACGATTGAAGTGTTCAGATAATAAAAACTCCGTTTGTCCGTTGGAGTTTTGAAACCGTGTACAAAGTGAGTCCAGTGAGTTAGTAAATATCACTTTGCATTTTGGCTAATTACTCGGCCATGCAACGTCCATTTGACTTGAAATTTCCACACAATACCCTGTGGACATATCAGATAACAACAATATACATTGCATCAACCATTCATCACCTTTTGCACTAGTCAACAAAGTTACTAGATCCCTTTAATAACATTAATGTAGATTAGAGATATATATATGAACGTTATACTATCCTCTTTTCCATGCGCAGCCGTTTTATAAATGACATGCAATACATGCAATACGTTAACAAATTCGCGATATTATAAACAATGTTAATTGTTATCACCTGTACGTATTGCCTTAGAAATATACTAACCTGATGAATGTATAGACACAAAGGGATGGAAACAGCCTTTTGATGCTTCAATTGAGATGATGTCCACGATTGCTCCTTCCGTCTAAATGCTGTGAATAAAAAA
This sequence comes from Echinarachnius parma, assembly GCA_037951105.1. Taxonomy (NCBI): domain Eukaryota; kingdom Metazoa; phylum Echinodermata; class Echinoidea; order Clypeasteroida; family Echinarachniidae; genus Echinarachnius; species Echinarachnius parma. The sequence continues at coordinate 22,802 of JBAMJV010012085.1, forward strand.
ATTTAAAAAAATAAATTAAAAAGATGCAGAGCTTGTGTAACTTATATTGCTGTTTAATTGTCGACGATTTGTTTTTTTTATGATAAGTGGATAAAGTCAACGAGCGGTTTTGGATAAATTATCATTAACAGTGTTGTAGGCCTATGTGCTGACTAGGTCTCAACTCTCAATAACTCCCGGCCTATCAAAATAGTTTTAATTACAGTAGTATTTAATGTATTAATAATACAACTTTTACAATAGGTCTACCAATAAATTCTTAAGATTTTAAAGTGCCTACAGAGTACAGGCTACAAGTCTAGAAGTATAGTGATCACTTTACGGGAACCCAGGCCCAGCACCTTGTGGCTTGTCTAGACTTGTATTTTGTATTTGTTGATTGAAACTGAAACTTCGTCGCACTCTCACTCTCAGTGCGCGAGTTTGAAACGGCCGGCTAGCCTAGCCATTGCCCTTGAGCTAGGCCTAGGCTAGACTAGCCGGTGCCCTGACCCCGGTTATAATAATATTAATATGAATATGAGTTACAATAAGTAACAGTCCTTTCCGAACTTGTAAATACGTTAAATAATTTTGTTTTTTGTTGTTTGTAAATGAGTTATTGGACTTGTATTTGTAAGTAATGCACGTCGCGTATACACACACACACACACAAAGTTTGCAAGAATCTTCAAGTTGAAGGAGGCAGACTATTAATATACTACAAGAAGAAGAAGAAGTAATTAGGTCTCACTCTTACTCTTAGTCTTAGCATAGACCTACTACCCCGGGGTAGTAGGTCTAACTATTGACTTGTCTTAGAAGCGCAAGGCCACCCCAAACAAAAACAACAACAAGTGACCAATTATTTGCCATGACTCTTGGAGTTGGACTTGGTCTTCACACTAGTCTATACTACTCTCACTGTACAAGCTAGGGCCTAGCTAGCTACCAGTAAACCGCGTATATATATATCGGTAGCTAGACTAGTCCCCGACTAGACTAGTCAGTGTAGTCGCACTCGACTCACACTCACACTGACCACTGTCACACCCACACTCACAGTCACACAGTCAGACGTTGACAGCCATTAATGATTAATTATCTGTTTTAATATTACGAATTATTTACGGTTAACAAAATACCTTACCTGATTTAAATGTGGAGATGTATTTCTTCTTATATAACTCATAAACAATAGTCTAAGCATCGATGATTGATGGATGTCACCGTCGCGTCGTTCAAATATTACACATTTCTCGTAAACTAATTAACTACTGCATGCATGCATGTAATTAATTATGCATGCAATATAATGCATTCATTGTTTACAAAAAGCTAGCCACGCCCACATTTCTCTAGTTTCATTCGTGTTGCTAAGGAAAATTGAAAATTTCGTTTTTGAAATAGCTTGTGGGAACCAAGAGATTTATAGTTTTGAGAAAATGAATACCTAGATATGAAAGTTGAAGTGTTAACCTTTCGTCGTCCGTCTTGTATTTTTTTTTTAAAGGTCGACAAGATTGTAAATTTTGAGGACGAAAGTAGGTCTACTCGTGTCTTTAACACGTGAGTCTATGGAGAGACTGACAAAAAATCGCCCAAAATCATGATTTCTGTGGGAACTCTGTGTGATGAAGTATAAATTAGGCGAATGGCATAATAAGATAGCTTGTCAAATTTGTATGACCGCCCCGTCTTGTATTTTTTCATTTAAAGTAGTTTTCATACTTTAAAAAGTGAAATGTTATGGCGTTTGTACACGCGTCTATGGGAAATAATGGAGACTAAACGCGGTTCTACGTACCGAGTGAGGGCGTTTGAAACGATACTAATCGATACCAACTTTCATGTCTTTCATTTCTGGACAGTATGTTGTCGTGAAGATCGTATTAACTCCCCAACGATCCGCAATAAATTTATTTTAATCGCAGATTATCACGGCTTAGTGAGTATGCTACCAATCAATTTGACGTGTTCGCAGTAAAACAAATGTTGTCGAATAAATGAACAATTAATTGTGTGACTTTGTGATTCTTTATCCATCCTTAAAGCACGTGTATTTTAGTGACTACAGTCCACAAAGGCACTCGGAGGGTTAAGGTGGGGATAATGCGGAACGTATTGTGCGCATTGTGCGCATGCGCCATTTGTATACCAATCTACACTTCCGTTCAACTGTCAGGAAATGAATGACACGATTTGTTTTCAAATTTGTTTCCGGGGAAATAATAGTGATGCGCCGCGAGCGTCGAAAGACGGAACGTGCGCTATATTATAAGTAGCCACCATTATTATTTATTGTTATATAACTTTAATTTAATTTAAAATCTAATTTGGGGGAAAGGGGTTAATACAACTAAACTTTGAAATAACAAGTAACTTTTAAAAGCTGCCCTTCCCTTTTCCCCTTTAGAGTAAGAATTGGGGAACTGGATTGTTTAAATCTAATTCGGAGAAAAGGGGTTCAATTTTAAATATGCCAAGAATAATTTAGATATTATTACTCATGTAAAAATAAAACACATGTGTGTATCTTATTATCTGACCTGGAAAAGTAGAGTGCACTCTATAAATTATTGTGTTGCGTTATCTAACACCGCGTGTATAACCCGTGGTCCATTCAAATGTGCTTGACTAAACGCGCGATACCTGCGTGGGGCTCCAGTAATCAACGGGTCAATTATGATCCCACTAGATCAAAAAGCGAGGACGTTGTCTCGAATTAAGCACTTGGGAGTAACACAAGCGGTTATGTAATACTACTAAATGTTACGCGAATTAATTGTCCAATCACCGATTCCCTATCTCCTGTTCCGATTCCATGTCCCCCTTCTTTGATTTCCGTCGCTAACTTTGGTTTCATCCATATCCTTTCATAGTTTTATCTTTTAATTGTGATCCCTAAAGAGTGAGAATTACTATAGTATGACATATCTCGTTATAGATTATATTTTAACGATACACGGAGGCCGTTTCGAATATTTTTTTGTTTGAAATGGTATAATAGCGGAACGAAAATTATAATATATATCAAAGTTATTCCAATTGGGGAATTGTAGCATCCAATCACGTTAATACAATCTGGCATGCTTGCAGGGATGTTGCTACATGGATGACAAGATCGAGTGAGGAATCTCTTAACCTCCGATTCAGCCTCTTCTTATTTTAATGAGAATTTCTAGCAAAGTTTTCAGCTTTTGTACGCTATCCATTTTCACTGTTCTTACTAATGTATAATGCCTTCGCCAATAGTGATTTACACACTATTATACAAATACAAAGTACATACAAATTTACAAACAATTGTAATTGCTCCGAAAACTTCACACCTAGGCCTATATTAAATGGCAACAAACGCAAACGAAAATGCTGGTTCAGCGGCAGAGCGACCGTCTTAAACGATGGAATTGTAGGTTCGAGTCCCAATCGGCTCTCATTTAAAAAATATTTATATCAATGGTATTTACAGCATTCTTACTGGGCGCTTGGCATATAGTATTATAGGACAGAGTAATTTCCAAATTGTATACATCAACACTTCTCCAGGGCGATTGTATTTAAAGCGAACATTAACACACAAGGCAAATCGCGGAGTTAAGAGGCTCATTTGCAACTTAGTAATATCAGTCTTCAAATATTTGACGCAATCGTTACAATTGTTGCAGATATTATTACCGCAATATAAAGAGAAACATAGTGTCTTCGTAACAACATCCTTAATAGGTTCTTTGAATGTAGAAATATATGAAAACAAAATATTCTTAATGAGAAAACAAATCTCAGAATAACGTCGTTCTAAGAACAAAGAAAGTACTCAGCTTCGTGGGAGTTAAAGTCTCCCTAAAATTCTTCCTGAAGCAGCGGGTATTAGACCTATTATTGGGAGCTGAATTGTCCCTAGGGCTTCGCTAATTGTCGGTACTCAATGTTGCTAATCATGAATCGGATATACAATAATTACTAAATTTAGGAAGAAAAAAAACAAAGTATACTCATCAGTAGTTTATTTTTCGCTCAAATGAATTGATTTATTTAGTTTCATATTAAAATGTTGACAAGTTTAACGAAGCTTTTATCAACAATTTGAAGAAATACTCAATGCAAACTAAACATTACAAAAACAAACATTCTTTGCAGATTATAAACAAAATATGGTAATTAAACGCGTGTTTCAAGGTGAGCATTTCATCTTGCCGTGTAATAAATGAGTTTGTTATAATTACCGTTTTATAAATAATATTGTGCTTCATCATCTTGGTTTCGATGTATTTCTGTGTTTTGCAACAGACGCCACTTTTTCTAAGTAATGCGTTGCTATCATTTAAATGTTCTGTATTAACAAGTTTGAAACATATCCTTTACCTTGTATTAGACATTCATGTTGTCTGTATGTTCTGACATTCATTTCCATTTATTAATTTCTTCCAAACTACAGACTTCTCGGCAAGCAACTTCGGACACCTGTCAGCTGCAACTTACCGCGTGTCCCATTCCCCCGGGACCACCGCGCACCGAACAGTGATGGACGCCGTGAGTGCCGCGAGGTTACTTATACTCGCTCTCATCTACGCGGGGCCGGGCCTGCGCGACAGTATCTACGACAACCCCGACGATCACGAGAACATTATGGCTTCGCTGTTGAATGAGAACATAGAGCACGTAGAGGCGGAGACGAACCAGGAGGACGAGGTGGTGCGCGCGCTCCTTCACAATCTGCTCGTGTCGAAGCGAGCGCGCAATCCGGCGATTTACGGAGACGCGGCGCCGAATGCGCCCAACAACCCATCGCGCGTGCGTCACGCGGAACTCATACGCAGGTTTCCGTTTAAGTCGGACGTGGCGCAACAAGCGTGCAAGTACACGGGAACGTGCGAGATCGGGTGGAAGCGCAGTGTGAGGAAGAGGAGAAGCGCCCGACCGACAAACAGCAACCAATCACCCGACGCCAGCCCGCTGGTAATGCACAGGCAACCAAGCAGATTACAGAAATTAATGCGGCCCATGAAATAGCATATTTTTTAGGTATTGATAAACGGGACATACACTGGATAATATCTATGTAAAACAAATGCTGTATAAATATGATATTTGTTTAAGAATTCTATGTCACCTTGTGGTATACGTGACTTCCATAGGAAATGTCTGTGGCTGTGTTAAGGCAAGGTACAACAATGTTTCTTTTCAGTTTGTTTTCTATAATTATGTGTTACCTTGTAATGTTACACTATATGACATAATTACGTAACGATAGTCAACATGAGGACATTAGTACGTTTATCCTTATTACCATTAGTTTAGATGCCTGTATTATTGTTCAGATAGCATTTAAGCATTAAAGTCATACCTGTAAAGTGTCCAAATCCACGAAAATTACTTGGAGCTTCCTCGTTTCTCTTCTACCGTGTTGTTTAGCTTATGGTAAGATAATAATAAAATAGGGTTTGATTGTTTCAAATGTCCCTTTAGTATGAAGATAATTATCATTGAAAATCATTATTTGAAAAGCGTTAATCAACGCAATTGAAAAAAGTACAATTGTTGTAGCTAAACGCGTCCGCATTGCAGCACGCGTGGGAACATTCCGGAGATTGAACTTTGAACCCAGCGAGCACAAATTACATGAATTCTGTATTACGTTTGTAATCATACACGGGTGCGAATATCTCAAACGGCTGATTATTACTGTGACAAATGTATGGCAGACATCAGTATTCGGTGATAAAATATGAACTCAATATTCGTTTTTTTCACTAGGTAAACAGTGTTCGTTTTCTTTCAAACTTTCACAAATCTTTCAATTGTATTTTACAATGATATTGATATAGGATTGAAGTCTCAAATGTCATTTTGTGCAATATCTGACACTTTACAGCTATCACTTTAAGCATTCTATTCGGGTCGAAAGCTCAGGTTCTATTACTAATAACTATCATGATCATCATTAATACCTTAAATTATATCATTATTTTTCTTAGTTTAGTGTTTCATTGTTACTTCATATAGAAAGTATTATTTTTTTTTTTTTTTATGTTTTACATTAAACCGTTCAGGAGTGTACCCGAAAGTATACTCGGGCTGGCCAGGGGCATTTGGCGAATGTATCTCACAGCAACATTGAATAAACTTAATAGGATGAAAGGGAGGTACTGCAGTGCTGATCAAATGGAATGTTAGAACTTATACTTGTATTTTTTTTCATAAAAAAGTAAGATACATCATTCAACCATAATTTAATGGTAGAATGAAATCTGAACTGCTTATCTAGAAGACTATTTTAATTTTAATATTCACTGTTATAGCACAAGAGGGTGCAACTTAAACACCTGGAAGAAACCATAATTAACCTTATGTTTTTTTCCCTCTCAAATATCCAGTTGAAAGATTATCAAAATCAATTAAAAACAACTGAAGTATACGTTAATTTTTTTTTTGCATTCACAAATATAATATTGTAAATTCAATTGCATATTGTAAGTAAAATTCAATGAGTATTTCAGCTGTTTCTGGATGGATGTCCATTTAAAGAATTGTTTTGTTTTGAAATTGGTGTTATTTTTTAATTATACACAAAGGGTTTTCTGTATGGATTTTTTTGAAGCGCCATCGCAACCCGAAATTTACTATCCCTTTAAAAAACATGCCCGGCAGGTGCATGGTCGGGTCAACTTTTGTTTGCATTATACATCCAATGTCTTTGGAATTGTCCTCTAAATCGAGCTATATATGCGCATCACGTATCAATATCATTTCGTGTTTCGTTTATTTTTGGAAATGGTAAACAATAGACTGCCAATCAATGTGTGCTGATTTCTAGACTAATAGAATATGATATTATTTAATTAACTTCTTATATACAAATGCAATCGATCGTAACAATAATTGTAATCGATGATGAGTATTTGGAGTTCAAAAATATTTCAGGATAAATGCTTCATGAAAGAAATAGAACAGAAGAATATATTTCAATAACAAAGTTGGTGTTCTTTCAAATGGTTTGATTTTATTCAATGTTTATTTGTAGAGGGTAATTTCACTAATATAATGCATATAAATTTATACTTTGTATAGCCTATATATTATTTCTTATACGATATACGTGCCTAGGTAAATGTGTGCGTTTAGGTTCGATGACTCGGGGGTCTGTCAAGAAATGAAAATAAATTCAGTCAATTAACGGGTTATGCATATTTCATGTATCGACTCAATACTGGAAGCGAGTGAGGGTGACATTTCAACAAATTCTTCGCGAAATTGCGTAAAACGACGTGTCTATAGTCAAATATGCACAAATTATAATTGTTGCAGTCTTTTCACAGTAATGTTAGTGTAAGCGTTTGCTTATATCTCTTCAAAACGTTATAGCCCGTGGTAATATTTGATCGTTGATATGCAGATTTGTGTTTATTATTTTCATCATGCTACAAAATAATTGATTCAATGTGATACACCACGTAAATTATATCAAGCAAATTTTTAATATTCGCACGTAATTATAGAAAATATGCACGTAGACATTCATTATGAATGCGCATGAAATGTACTGTATTTAAGAAAATTATTTTTCTAATGCAAGAACTTCTCTGACTCTTTCTTTTTGTCACATTCAATAAAATCGTTGTTGTCCTATATGTAACACACAATTTATTTTATGATATTTTGTTTATATTACTCTATAATTTGTTGTACGGAATAAAATGGCGAAGTCATATTCGTGCACTCTTTCAGCAATTTAATTTAACTTTTCGATGACGTTATTTATATTTCCCCGGGTGCGTTGTTATCGCATTACAGAATCATAATCAAACCCTCAGATAATGAAGTACAATAATACTGTATCATAAACATAATATATTATTAACCATAGCAGACATTTGAGCAGGGCAATTTTAAAACCATATTGCCCTCCAAGTTAAGTAGGCCAACAAAACTAGGGGTGAAAACAAATCATATTGCCCGCTCAGAAAAGTCAATGGGATTTTGTGTGTAATTTGCCGGTCAATATGATCACACAGTAAACCAATGGACAACATCTTATTGACCGCTCAGAAAAGTCAATGGGATTTTGTGTGTAATTTGCCGGTCAATAATATTTATCCGAGATGAAGGCGCGCTAACAGCATGAGTGCGCAAATTCATACGCGCGTTCATCAATGATTTGCGCGTGTCTAATTATGACGTAACAATAGCCGTATTCAGACGATGAAAGCCAAGTTCTTAAGAATTGCAATTCTTAAGAATTGCAATTCTTAAGAACTTCAAAATGTGTGTTCAAACGATGCCAATTCTCGAGAGTTGCAATTCTTAAGAATTAAAACCGGAAGTAGCATGCGCGCCTTTCTCATTTGAGGTCACGCGCGCTCACTTGACTTGTTTTCACACCGGAAGCATATCTCGGTCATGAGGTCAACCCAAACCACGAGTCTCGAAGCTGATTGTGTTCAGACGGTATCAAAAGTAGACTGCGCGCAGTCGCGCGCTTATCGCGCGCTCATTCTGCGCAAAATCTTACAAGTATCTTGTGGTTATCTTGTGGTTTGCAAACCACAAGATAACCACGAGATTGCGCATTTTTTGCAGTGTGCGCAATCTTGTGGTTTGGAAACCACAAGATAACCACGAGTTTTGCGTGTTCAAACGAGCGCAAACCACAAGATATTCTTAAGAATTGCAAACCACAAGATAACCACAAGATAACCACGAGATTTGCTTTTATCGTCTGAATGCGGCTAATGTGTTACGCGCTAGCTAAGTAATGATTCTTTACAAACTGGGATGAAGTCAAGATGTATGCATTTTGGTTAAAACTTGAAGTTTAAACATCGTTCAATAATTGTAAGAATTGTGCAATTTGTACGCTTTAAATTAATATATTGCATGTTCGCTCGAGATGTCTGATTAGTTAATAATTACAATATTGACTGGACTTTCGGGCTACACTACAAATATTGCCCTCACTAGATCCATATTGCCCTCGTCTTCGACTCGGGCAATATGAATCTAGTTCAGGCAATATTTGCCGTGTCTCCCTCATGGCCAGTCAATATTCTTTAAATATTATATACATAATATAATATTATATGTGCCAAAAATCATTATCATTCCATACATAACACTACCTTCATATAAGAATAATGTGGACCTGTTTGTGCGTGCATTTCCGCGTGTGTTAATGCATGTAATATGTGTGTGTGTGTGTGTGTGTGTGTGTGTGTGTGTGTGTGTGTGTGTGTGTGTGTGCGTGTGTGTTGTGTGTGTGTGTGTGTGTGTGTGTGTGTGTGTGTGTGTGTGTGTGTGTGTGTGTGTGTGTGTGTGTGTGTGTGTGTGTGTGTGTGTGTGTGTGTGCGTGTGTGTGCGTGTGTGCGTGTGTGTGTGTGTGTGTGTGTGTGTGTGTGTGTGTGTGTGTGTGTGTGTGTGCGTGTACTCTATGTATTTCTTTATTTTGTAAATGCATTTTAATGTTTGTTTAGTGTTTAACATTATTGGGGGGGGGGGGGGGGGCACGTGTGTGGAGGCCTTAAAGTGTAACATGGTCTTAAAGTGTAACACGGTGTCTAAGCTACTGAAAATTAGTCGCCTTGGGATTACGCGTAGTACTTGCTGTTTATATACGTATTCCAGGCCTGCTTTGCTGCATTACAGTACAGTAGGGTTTCGCCACTTGGTTTCGCCAAATTATGCTGTTCTACTGGGAATTCCTGTTACAATATTCCACAAACAAACTGAAGGAATAGAGGAAGAAGGAAGAAATTAAAGAAGGAAGAAATTAAAGAAGGAAGAAATTAAAGAAGGAAGAAATTAAAGAAGAAAGAAATTAAAGAAGAAAAAACACGGGGAGAGGGACAAAAGAAAGAAAATGTACTTTCAAGAAAAGAAAGGAGAAGCAAATAAAGAAGAAAAGAAGAAAGGAAGAAAATGAAAACAAAAATAAATAAATGAAAAATATAGGGGCCTAGCTGGGCCTAAACGTGACGAGTAGGCCTATAAAAGGATGAAAAGGTGAAAATAAAGAAGAATAATGAAATAAGATAAGAGGAAAAAAACAAAGAATTAATGAGTGAAAGAAAGAACTAAAGAAGTAGTTTTAAAAATGAAGGAAAGGCAGAATCCAAGAAAAAAGAAGAGCATGCAGCAAGTTAACATTAAATAGGCCTATTGTGTTGAACTTATTCTTTCTCCTTTTCTTTCCTCCTCCATTTTTCTTCTCCTCCTTCTCTTATGGTCAGTTCTTTTCTCCGAAATTTGATTGTCATTTCTCTCCCCCTTTATTTCATTGCTTTTTCTTCTTGGCTGTGTAGGCATACATGAGTAATGGGACATAAAATACTTTTATCATACGCTAAATTCTATTTACGGTTTAAAAGTTTGGGATGCAGCTCATAGAGCAGCCATAAATCCTATGTATTTATATTTACAAAATCAAGAGTGGTAGCATTCAGGTCCCCTTTTTAGATACCATATAGGAAATGACATTCACAATTTTTGTAAAATACAAAATAATCGTAATTAACTGTTCATACTTACATTTAAATAATATGGCAAACCTTGATTAGCTCTGCTATGTGTTGGTCTTCTTATTCAACTTTTATGTATTATTAAACTCACTTTATAAAACAAAATCAATAATATTGAGAACAAAGGAATATAGAAATAGACATTACCCCAAAAGATTTTTAGAGACACACAATTATATTGTTGCTGGTGGAATTGATTAATCAAAATAATCACTTTTTTATATTATATACTATTATTATTATTATTATTATTATTATTATTACTTATTTTGTTATTTTTATTTTATTTTTTATTTTATTTTTTATTTTTTTTTGGGGGGGATGCTGGTTCCCTTTACAAAACATTGGACACGCTCCTCTACATGTGGGTACAGCCATGATGAGACTTATAATAACTTATTATGATAATTATAATCCCCATTTCAAGATAATGATACATTAACAACCCAATACGTCAGTCAGCTGTTAAAAAGGCTTCAGATTAATTACGAGAAGTATTAAATTCCAAAAAAATAATTACAATTTCGACATTCGCGTATTCCATACGTATTGTATTTTGCTTCGAAGGACACAATGTCACATGGACATTCGAATGATCGTACACATCAGAATGTTTATTTTTATTTTTTTATATTTGATCAAAAAACGGTCGTGATCAATTACAAGAAAACTCATTTATTAATACAAAAAAATGAAACACGAAAGGAATTAATAAATTTAGTGGGATCATCCAATCCTGCAGGCATGTTCATCCGTTCGCAGACAATTAATGCGCATTAAATAAAACTGATAAATAACTAGACAACTTATTCATAGATAAAATAATCTTAATCAACTTTTATGTATTATTAAACTCACTTTATAAAACAAAATCAATAATATTGAGAACAAAGGAATATAGAAATAGACATAACCCCAAAATATTTTCAGAGACACACAATTATATTGTTGCTGGTGGAATTGATTAATACAAATAATCACTCGATTACGACATGTGCGTATTCCATACGTATTGTATTTTGCTTTGATTAAAAAACGGTCGTGATAAATTACAAGAAAACTCATTCATTGATACAAAAAAGAAACGTGAAATTAATCAATGAATTTAGTGGGATCATCCGGTCCTGAAGGCATTTATCATTAGGGAGTGAAACAAATTCATCCGTTCGCAGACAATTAATGCGCATTAAATAAAACTGATAAATAACTTATTCATAGATTAAATAATCTGAATAAACTTTTATGTATTATTCAACTCACTTTTTAAAACAAAATCAATAATATTGAGAACAAAGGAATATAGAAATAGACATTACCCCAAAAGATTTTTAGAGACACACAATTATATTGTTGCTGGTGGAATTGATTAATCAAAATAATCACTTTTTTCTATATAATTTTTTTTTTTTCCCCAGGAGAATGATACATGATACATTAACAACCCAATACGTAAGTCAGCTATTAAAAAGGCTTTACTTGAGATTAATTAGGAGAAGCTAATTCAACAACAAAATTACGATTACGACATGTGCGTATTCCATACGTATTGTATTTTGCTTCGGAAGACACAATGTCACTTGGACAATCGAATGATCGTACACATCAGAATGTTTTTTTATATTTGATTAAAAAACGGTCGTGATAAATTACAAGAAAACTCATTCATTGATACAAAAAAGAAACGTGAAATTAATCAATGAATTTAGTGGGATCATCCGGTCCTGAAGGCATTTATCATTAGGGAGTGAAACAAATTCATCCGTTCGCAGACAATTAATGCGCATTAAATAAAACTGATAAATAACTAGACAACTTATTCATAGATTAAATAAAACAAACGAAAAACGAACAAAGAATGACGCATTACATAAAACAAAAAAACGTCATGTGCTATGACAAGCTTTGACACTCTCTCACATCGTGCACTGTACAAAATGTTGGTCTCAAAATGGTTGACTAAATAGGAATATTTTTTCTCCAATAGATCAAATCAACTCCTTTCTCAAAAGCTCTTTTCTATGAATGTCGTCAAAAAATGTGCATTTATCACATCATTCACCGAACGGAGTAAGACTAAACGAAGCAGATGTGATCTCGAAAATAGTTATTCTCTCATAAAATACGATGGTGTTTTTGTTTATATATGGCTATTATCTCACATGCCTTCCACAGAGATGACAGCCAGTCATCAGTTAGCATTAAATTGTAAATTTAATAAAAACGATAAATTAAAAAAAGAAATGAAAATCTATCAAAATACCAAGTGATATACATTGCAATGGGTTTATATGTGCATTATCCCATAGGTCATACTCTAATGGGATGTAACCAATTCATCAGTTTGCATGAAAATAATTATTGTGAATTTCATAAAAAAACGATAAATGAAAATAAAATTCATTCATTTTTATCCAAATGAATCATGTATCAAAATACGTAATTTGTACTATTTAATTGCGATGAGGTTATATGTTATCCTCTAGGCCTTGTAACCAATTCACCCATTCGCATGAATTATTGTGAATTGTAAAAGAGTACAAAAAGAAAAATGACAAGTAAAACCCATTAATAGAGAAAACAGAATCACACATTAAAGGGATAGTTCAGTTTTGGCATAGAGGGCGCTTCAAGAAATAATTTTGTGTGAGGTAATGAAATTCTGAGGGTAACATTTGAAAGAGCACACAATCTTAATGACAGAATCATCTTATTTGATCAAAATCGGTTCAGAAACAGCTGAAATATCCATAACTATATACAATTGGAATAAATGTGGGGGACCAACTTTTATTCAATAATTAAAATAAAAAAATTAAAAAAATGCAACACATTGTTAACAATCTACCAAAATGGTTTTAACATTGTTTTTGATGATCTCTCTATCATGTCTATTGAATAATTATTGTAACCAAACATCACATTCACATTCGTTGAAAACAAAATGGTTGAAACTTGAGGTGTCTGGAGGGCACCCTCTAGTGTAAACGGCTGATTTGTTTATTTGTTTTAAATTGAAACCAGCCCTGTAACTTAACCGCGTATATGCTTTACTACCATTCAAGCATTAATGAACTATAACTGTTAGTTTAAATTCATTTGCAAGTTTTAATTACTAAAATTCGGTTTGAGCAAAACTGTACTATCCCTTTAATATACGTCATGTGCTTCCTCTGACCAGCTTGAAGGACATGCTCTCACATCGTGTACAAGATATCTACACAAAGTTTAAATAGGGTGAGGTTTCTGTCGAAACGTAGGGCAATGCCATTCGGTGTTTTTGTCCAGTCAAAAGTATCAATTTTAGCAATATTCGTCGACCAAATGAAAAGGACTACCTATTTCAAAAGGATCGAAATGACTCGTAGAACATAATTATTGTTCCCCAATATTAACATGAATACATTGCGATAATGTTTAATGTATGGCTGATTGGTTAGTAGTATGCAATCGATTCCCATCCCTTGGCCTTCTATCTTATATACCGAGTAGAAACAAATCCATCAGCTCGTAAAACATCACTGTGCATCGAATACAACTCTATAGATAGGACATTTTTTTAATTTATGAAATGAAATAAAAGCATGTACTGTATTAAAGTGGTAGTTCAGTTTTAGTATAGAGGGCGCTGCACAAAATAATTTGTTTGTGAGGTCATGATAAACTGAGTGTAAAATTGGGGGGGGGGGGGGGGTTAAGTGACTCGGCAAACCAAATAATACGTCCTTTGAATATTTTTTTGGTCAATATGTCAGTCTGAATACCATTGAAAAATATTACAATAATAGATTATTACATATTTGCTACCAGTTTAAAAGCCTTCTGTGACTTTCCAAGGAAGATGCATAAATCTTTACAGATACAAGCAAACTTCCGTTTGCAATGAAATCACGCTCCTTGTGTATAATGCGGACAGCGTTCGGGCAATGTTTAAGTTTTATTTTTGTTTTATTTTTATTTTTTATTTTTTTTAATTTTTTTATTTTTTTTGGGGGGGGGGGATTCCCAAGGGTGATTTTAGAGTGATATTAATCTTTAAAAACATTTTTTCGAAGAAAAACTATTATCATATTTGAATTCTCCGTGAGCAGATTACACCCCATTCAGTCTTAAAGTCATATGTTTGGGCCCTTTTGCAAAGTGTTGAGGAGTAGTAGGGCTTGTTATTGGTTTTAGTTGATTACGTACGCCCACACGTTTTGTGTTATTGTTTTGCTGACAATTTCGTGTCATGTTTCCCCCCATGTTTCCTAAAATACGCGGCAAAGGTCATAATCATGTTGTACACATGTATTTTGCTGTTGTTCCGTCAGGGATTTATCTGATATTAAATGCTATTTTTGTAACGACTTCACAGAGGTGCGAAAACGTGCTCATAAAGTACAACCAATCATGCCAATTGACTTTTAGAGAATATTGGTCTAACTTTGTAAAGTAAAACCCCCAAAAGTTTGTATACCCATCAATAATGTTGTTGAAATATCAACGGAGTTAAGTATATTTGCATGCTTGTCATAGTCGAATATAAAAGCAAATCTCTTAATCACGTACCATGTGGTTTTGATCTTTTGGGTACCCATGACATGAGCATGGCCAACTATCATAATATGTCACAAGTATACAAGCACTGGGAGTTGGAGGGGATCATTCTTATTTATAAGTCCTTTCTATAAAAGCGTAATCTCACGTGAATTAAAAACCAACCCAAACATCCAAGAAGAAGAAATAACCATTACTCTTGTAAAAGCTCCTCTCTTTTATGGTTGGTTGGTTGGTTGGCTGGTTGGTTATTTTGATATCTGTAACTGGCAGTTGTTTTACTACCATTACAGCCACCCAGGGCCTCGAACGGCCTCGACTTAACCCGTTCCCTACTAGATTTGACCATTCATATTATAGAGTATGTACATGGCTCACCTTGTTCCCATTGGTAATGGGTTAAGGTTGTAATGTTGCCGCCCTCTCTCGAACTGTTTTCCTTTTACCTTCCCTTTCCTTTTCGTGGCTGTTACAGTTTCTCCCCCCCCCCCCACCCCCCTCTTAGTCCCCCATTTCTGTTGTTTTTCTACCATACTAAACAAGTTGATATAATTCAACGTCTTCTGGGACCTGGTATTTTACACTGACACGACGCTCCTTCCTCGTCTTGTCTTTGTTGCCTTGTCTTATTTTGAAGAAAGCATCATTTTTTAATTCGAACAATTATAAATTACTACTGTAATCGAATTATTGCTTTAGAAGTGTCAATTTATCCAGTAAACCTTACATAAACTGCGTCTTATGTGCTAGTATCATTTATGTTTGTATAAATGCTTTTGAACGAGGTAATAAGAACTAACGGGATCTAGAAACAGTGTCCAAATCCTCAAAATCCAATTAGAATTCTAGCGGTTTCCTGATACCTTGTGGTATTTGTATTAACAATAAAAGCATGGGACAGGTTTCGGTTTTTCTAATTTCTCTTTTGTTAAAAAGATATTTACGATTGAAGTGTTCAGATATTAAACTATCCACTCGATAGGTGTAACCGTGTACAAAGTCAGTGGAATGTGTTAGTGAATATTACTTTGCATTTTTGATCATTACTTGGCCATATAACGTCCATTTAACTTTAATTTTTCACACTATACCCAGTGGACATATCAGATTACAACAATATACATTGTATCAACCATTCATAAATTATTGCACATGTCAACAAAGTTACTAGATCACTCCTATATGTTCAAGTATTTGTCACGCTTTTCAGAAGCCATCACATAATTATGCCGAAAAAATTAGCAATTAAACTGGGCTTCGCATGCATGGAATTGATCTAGTCAGGGGCGGATCTAGCTTTTTGCTAAGGGGGGAGGGGGTTAACCCAATGACGATGCGGATACTGTG
>JBAMJV010012086.1:0-12115 GCA_037951105.1 Echinarachnius parma
AACAGTGCAATAAGAAGGAGATATATATATTTATATCTTTCTCATGTAAAAATATATGAAATAAAACCAAAATCAATTTGATATAATTATAATTATGTCATAAAGTTAGCTTTTGCTGTTTGATATCAGTCCAAAATCACATTTTATTTGTCTGAATTGCATGTATTTCATCATAAATAGCAACTAAGGGCAGGGTGTGGGAGGGGGGGGGGGTGTCCCCTCACCACCCCCCCCCCCCCCCCCCTGTTAGGGAGCTTTGGCATTTTTAAAATTGAAACTTTGCAATCTGAGTTTTTACTCTCTTTTGCAATAAAATTAGATAAAAGCCATGATTTAAATTGATTTGGGAGGGGGGCCCATGACACCCCCACTACGCCAGTGCACACACACACACACACACAAACACACGCACATACACCCTATTTCATTTTCGGATTAACGAACCCTATTTCATTTTAGGACTAACGAACCTTCGGAATAACGAACCCGATTTCATTTTAGGAATAGCGAACCTTCGGAATAACGAACCTTCGGAATAACGAACCCGATTTCATTTTAGGAATAGCGAACCTTCGGAATAACGAACCCGATTTCATTTTAGGAATAGCGAACCTTCGGAATAACGAACCTTCGGAATAACGAACCTTCGGAATAATGCAACAAATGTTCGGATTAACGAACCCTATTTCATTTTCGGATTAACGAACACTCAGGTATAGGAAATTTGCGTGTTCGGAATAACGAACCTTCGGAATAACGAACCTTCGGAATAACGAACCTTCGGAATAA
The DNA here is from genome assembly GCA_037951105.1 of Echinarachnius parma. Lineage (NCBI taxonomy): Eukaryota > Metazoa > Echinodermata > Echinoidea > Clypeasteroida > Echinarachniidae > Echinarachnius > Echinarachnius parma. Next base: position 790 of record JBAMJV010012086.1, read on the forward strand.
CGAACCGACCCATCCATATACGTACCTTGAGTCGTCATCTTGAATCTTCTCTTTGATGTCGCACATGAGAGCGTTGAACTTCTTCTGACACTCCACGGCGGTCCATTGACCCTGTCAAATCAGGAAAGTGGACGGATTGTCATGAAATCAATGCGTATAATATAGGTTTGAGGCGTGCATGGGACGAGAGTTTGATGAACAGTAACGATAGTATTCGGGCAAAATGCACCTTTAAAGTGATTTAGTAACTTTGCTGACAAATGCAAAAAGTGGTGAATGGTTGATATAATTTTTTATTTTTGTGATCTGATTATGTCCACTATGTAATTCACGAAAATTGAGTGTTATAATATGGCCGACTAATGAGCGAAATGCAAAGTGACATTCGCTAACTCATTGCACTGACTCTTTACACAGAATATAACCTTTCAGTGGATCATATAGATGTTTAACGAAAGGGAAATAAAACAAATTAAAACTTGTTCCATGCTTCTTATTGGTAATACCATGCTAGTAGCCTACTAGGAGAAGGATCGTCCTCTGCCTCTCTTAGTACACTATCCACGGTAATACTAATACAACAATGTATGAAATAACCACTAGTCAGAGATCTTAGTAAATTTTGTGGAGTTCACAATTATAATGTTGGCAGCATTATGTAATTTTGGTGCACATTTTTGTGTTATATACTTGGGCAAAAGCATTTCATTTTCCGACCAAACATCTCAAAATCCTATCATTTTCGGGCAGCTATAGATGGTGATGATCCGCTTTTGTCGACTGAATACGGGATATAACCCTGGCAAAATACGTGCCAGTACGCCCTATATCATGTATATGATAAAGACTAATTATGTTGTCTTACGGCTTTCACTCGTTTGTTTTTAACATAAACTATAGAAACATATAATTATTTAGAAAATTCATGGAAAATAGAATGGCAAATACAATTTTAAAAATACAGTATTATGCTATCTCAAACCTGTATTAAATCTCATAATAAAGTTTATATTATGAATGACTTCAAACACATAATGGAGCCCTGAGGTATAGTACGTCATACAAAAGTATCGCTAACGGCCGTATTATATTAATTTTGTAAATATTTCCCTAAATTAAGGATATAATTCCCGCAGTCATGGCAGTAATGCGCCTGAAGCATGTGGGACTATACTACGGATTATAATTATTGTGGTCATATATTATTTATGACCAGATTCTGTACTAAGCTTACCCCAGACTTTCCCGGTAGCTCATTGGTCTTCATCCACTGGATGGTCGAGATGACGTTACGGGAATCGTCCCGAAACCCGCACAGGATCTCCGGGATTCCCGACATGTGGGTCTGCGACCACCATGTCAGGGTCTCGTGCCTATAGTGTGCAGTAAAAGTATTCAAATTATAAAATTGTCATAGAAAGTGCTTGTGGCGATAAGAAATTGAGGAGGGAGTTTTTTTATATTTAGTTTACCTGCTTTATCGCCATCTCCATAAATGTATCAATTTAACAATACCATAAACATAATATTTTACGATGATTTTAATCTCAATTGTCATGATTGTTACTTTTCAGTTTCGAAATATCGTATAATATGATAAAGTTAATTGAAATAACGCTGTGATCTTTAGTATTAATTAGTTGATTATGTGTTTACATTTGAACAAGTTAAGCAAATAAATAGCTTAAAGGGGCTTAATAACATTGTCAAAATCCTTAAAATGCAATTGGAGTTCCCTGGCTCATACCTTGTTGAATTCGTATTAACAATAAATGCAAGGGTCAGGTTTCGTTTTTTTCAGATTTCCCTTTCGTTAAAAAGATTTTTACGATTAAAGTGTTCAGATGTAAACTTATATCCACTGGACCACGAAACCCGTGTACAAAGTGAATGCAATGAGCTAGTGAATGTCACTTTGCATTTTTGCTCATTACTCGGCCATAATTATAACGTCCATTTAACTTGACATGTTCACCTGATAACAATACAATATTCTATCAACCACTCATCAATTTTTGCACATGTCAACAAAGTTACTAGATCCCTTTAAACACGTATTGTTTTGAATAATCGGTTGTAAATTGATATAAAAATGAAAGTAACACATTGTAATGATTATGAATAATAACCCTTTGAAAATCGCCTTTCTCTTTTTATCGACGATGGTCTTGATAGCGACGTAGTTGCTGGGAGGGCGCTGTTGTGAGTTTGTGCGCTCTGCCTGTGTCTCCGAGGTGCACAATATGTTCTGTTCGCCGCAGCGGGCACGAGTCACAGAGTAATACGAAGCTTTGACGTTCATTTGTTGACGTAGCGATGGTATTGGTACCGCTGCGGCTATATCTGGGGAATCCCCATCCGCTTAGGGATAGTAAATAAATGCAATGACAATTTACAAAAAGAATAGCTAAAATAGTAATATTAATATAATAATAATAATGATGGTGATGGTAATTATGATAATCATAAATAATCATAATAATTATTATTATTATAATAATAATAATTATTCTAATTCTAATGGAGAGAAAATGAAAATGGAATACAATGTACCAACATGTTGTATTCTTGTGAAGTTCTAAGGAATTAGAGAGAGAGCTAGGGGAAAAGTCAGATGGAGAGGGGTGTGGGAGAGGGGAGGACAGGGAGGGGGCCAGAGGGGGGGGGGGGGGGGGGGGGGGGACCTCTCTAAGCTTACCATACGTAACATACTCGGCGAACTTCTTCTCTGCAAGGCTCATCTCCTTCGCATGCATGTCATACAGACCGTAGTCCGCCTCCTTTGGGCCCTCGATGTAGTAAGTTCCGTTGCAAAGCGTGACTAGGATGTCGACTTGATCGAGACTCGAGGCGGCTCGGAGGAGGCGACTCAAGATGTCACTACGAGCGACGAAGTTGACATTGAGCCTGTTTAAAAAATAACGTATTATGTCCATATCTCACATCAATGTTAACATGAAAATAAAATTAAACCTGCATGAAATATTATCATTTGCGTTTCAATCGAGAATGTTTCCAATCATTAGGTTGCAATGGAATTAGCAAAAAGGGGGGTAATTATTGCTGGGGCCTCTTACTTGTTTGAGTAGTCGCCGCCTTCCCGGGCAACCAGGATATTTGTCCTAACCAGCACGTCACGGTGGTCGCGCATCCACTCCATGATCGGACTCAACGACCATGACGACGTCGGCTGCGCGCAATCCGCGAACTCGTCCAGCCCGTAAAAGAGGTCGAAATTCGGAGTATCGCTATCTTCGGGCTCGACGAAAAAGCGACGATTTCGGAGATCGTTGCAGTACTTCATCTCCTCATTCATCGAGTACGAACCGATCACCGCGTGGTCTCGGACATCGAACGAGTTTCCTCGGTTGGCCATTAGTCCAGTCAATATATGGCCTTGACCTCGGCAAAATTGCAACGCGGGATTTTTTTTCGGAATTCTGTTCAGGAAACTCCCCTTAACAACCAAAAAAAAGTCCCAAGGAATCGAAGTTGCGGAAAGTGGTTTAATTTGCATAATATGCAAATTAGGTATTGTTTAAAGGTAAAACTATTAAATTAATTGTTAAAAAATATTTATATACTATATTAACGCCAGAAAAGTATGGCAACCCAATATTAGTATTATAAGGTACACGATGAACGCATACCCGTACTTGTAATGACTACATAATTTGCATAATATGCAAATTAGGTTCCCCAAAAAATAAAATATTCCATATTGTTGAACAAAATAGACCTAGGGTTAGGTTTGATCGAGTGGATGCAAATGATAAAGCCTTTATATTTTTAAGTTCAGATATGAAACAGGTTAGGGTGGCACTCAATCGAAACGTTATAGCATGAAAGTACTTTGCATAATATGCAAATGAGCTATAGTTTGATTGGATCAATATGAAGTTATGTATTGCTTAAAATCTAGATGCACTATCATAGCCAGAATAGTGTGCACATCCGAGTATCAAAAGCCAATATACCTTAACACACGGTGACACGTATATCAGTTCAACATAATTTGCATATAATTTGCATAATATGTAAATTAATGTCCACAAAAATAGTAAAATATTGCACATTTTTATCAAAAAACGGACTTGTTGAGTGAATACAAACGATAACACCTATATGTTTCAGGTCAGTAGTACCAAGTATTTTTGTTAGACATCCTACCAAAACAGTAGGCCTGTAATTAAAGTGCTTTGCATAATACTCAAATGAGCTATTGAAACGGTTGCTGATAATTTTAGTTTTTATGTAACTTTGCATTTACAAATGATTGAAAACTATAGGCTACAGAATGGTAATCAATTTGTACCAAGTTCAACGAACACATCTATAGTCCAGTCAATATCTATAGGGTCTTGACCTCGGCAAAATTGCAACATGGGAATTTTCTTCGGAATTCTGTTCAGGAAACTTCCCTGAACAACATAATAAAAGTCCTAAGAAATCGAAGCTATACTACGGAAAGTGGTTTAAAGGGATCTAGTAACTTTGTTGACATGTGCAAAATGTGATGAATGGTTGATGCAATGTATATTATTGTTATCTCATATGTCCACAGGGTATTGTGTGAAAATTTCAAGTCAAATGGACATTGCATGGCCAAGTAATGAGCAAAAATGCAAAGTTATATTCAATAACTCACTGCACTCACTTTGTACACAGAAGAAAAACTCGCCCAGAGTTTTTCTTATCTGAATACTTCAATCGTACATATCTTTGTAACAAAAGGGAAATTTGAAAAACCGAAACCTGTCCCGTGATTTTATTGTTAATACGAATACAACAACGTATGAGGGAACCGCTAGACTGAAAAAATTATTTTGAGGATTTGGACAATGTTACTAAGTCCCTTTAATTTCCATTATAAATATAAGCTAATTTGCATATTTCTGAAATGCGGTGAGGGGTCATTTTCTATCTAGGAATAGCACAATATTGATAAAAACGATTATACTAGGGTAATTTAGGGCAAGGCATCCATTAACGGTGCTCATTTGCATGTGTCGTATAGGCAACGCCCTAAAAGCTAAGATGGCTGCCCCTAATTTGCATATTTATGAATATTATTGGTTTTAAGTGGTTACAGCCTCTAATGAGCAATCATTCCGGATTATTATTTTTCATTCATGTTCTAAATATGTAGTGAAGCTATTTCAGATTAGTTGCCACCTTGGAAACCTCTATCAATGCATATAATTTGCATAATTGGGTTTTTTACCTAATTTGCATATTCCCCCAAATTGAATATATTGGGAGCCCGGAAAGTAAAAATTACAAGTTATACCACTTTTCCAAGGTTTTGGGGGGCAACAAGTCCATTTTTTATACTTATTTTCCATATAGCACCATGGCAACCTTCTTAAATCCAAGATGGCTGCTCCCCACATTTCACATGTAATGATACACAGCTTCATTCTTTTGGTTATATTAGAACAATATTATAATTTTTGGACTCACAATTATTCGAATTAGCAATCGGAATACTTAAATTGCAATGTGCTAACAGTGAATAAATTATGCTCTAAAAAAAATGCCGTTAAAGTGGCAAATAGCATTATCTCCTTTAAAATGCCAAAGACGGCCATCTTGGATTTATGTGGGTTGCCAAGGTGATACGTCGAATTAAGTATCATAAATGGATTTCCTGCCCCCAAAAACCTTGGAAAAGTGGTATTTCACGTCCTTTTTTTTTATTTTCCGGGTTCCCAATATACTCAATTTGGGGGAATATGCAAATTAGGTAAATAATACAAATTATGCTAATTATATGCATTGCAAGAGGTTGCCAAGGCGGCAACCAAGCTGAAGTATCTTTGATATACATTTAGAACATGATTAAAGAAAAAAACACTATAATTATTGCTTATTAGAGGCTGTAGCCAATGAAAACCAATAATATTCATAAATATGCAAATTAGGAAGCAGCCATCTTGGATATCAGGGTTTTCTCCATATGGCACTCGCAAACGAGCACCGGAAATAGATTCCTTGCCCCAAAATACCTTAGAATATTTGTTTTAATTACTAGCGTACTATTCCTAGATAGAAAATGACCCCTGACCTTATTTCATAATTATGCAAATTTGCTAATTATCTTTATAATGCAAATTAAACCACTTTCCGCAGCTTCGATTTCTTAGGACTTTTTTTTTGGTTGTTAAGGGGAGTTTCCTGAAGAGAATTCCGAAAAAAAATCCCGTGTTGCAATTTTGCCGAGGTTACCCCCTAATATTTGCTAGATTGACTGGACTACATTGCAATCTACTCTTTATCTTTCGGCTTGTAGATGCAGTTTTTGTTGGAAAGTATGCTGTTGATTGGTGTCACTTCCAATAATATGATGTTCACCGGGATGTGGGAAATCAAGGCATCGGAAGCCTCTTATGAATGAATCATGTCCTAATAGTGATACCGAATTCTTATAAATAACCTTACGTTTGTGCTTATTTTCTAAACTTCAAGTAGATATACCACATATAACATGTATAACAAAAGGTGGCCTCATAGAAGTGAGATTTGCACAATGGTTATTTAAAAAACCGTTCATATACGACGCCAATGACACCTCCCTGACGTATAAGCAGGTATGAGTATATTCATATTTTGATGTAATGACTTTGTTTGACGTTGTGAAAATTAGTATTAATGCCTAGGTATAATGTATGTAATTGTGTGGGAATTCCCACGACTATATTAATACTGCTTTGTCTGGAATTCTATTCTGTTCACGTTGTCATGTAACCGTATAAACATCGCAATATGCAACGCACTCGAGGTTTTGTCAACATGGGGTGGCCTGTATAAACATCATGTGTGTGTGTGTGTGCGTGTGGGTGTGGGATGTATGTGTGTGTGTGCGTTTATGTTCGTTTGTGTTTGTATATTGATCTAATCATTAAGTCATACTTATATAAAATTTCCTTCTAACGTAGTACTACGTTATGTGTCCAGATTACAATATTTCGTGTGAAAAAAACATTTGTATCCCGTATTATATTCAACATGGTCAAATTGTACATGTACATACAGGTAAACTTCCCTCTAGTTGGTCCAGTATTCACCTGTTATTACATCCAGACATATTCCTGTAATGAAAACCATTACAACATTCTCCCCTTATAGGCTAATGGTTACACCATACGAGCAGCTGTGTCGGTACAATTATTGTTTTTGTAATATGCATTTTTGTACCATCCTTTGTATTGTAATTACGCATTAATTTTATTGCACATTCACACGAAAACACATGCAAGCGCCCACACACGATGTAAGCACACACAAACCATTATGAATACAGTATTTTCCCCATCGAATACACACAGACGCACTCATAGACATAATTGTGTTCATTGTGAATATTATTATATCGTGATCGTCGTTATATTTCTATACAAAATTATGAATAGTACTCATATAATGGGAAGAATTTTTTCGACGAAGCAAATTTTGTTTTGATCTTTTTCATAATATATACATTTATGCTTTAAAATTATGTTAGTTTAGTTGTTCTCCTACAGAGAAACTGTAGTTTAAACATTTTAATAATTATGTAGACCTTTTTATCATATAAATACTTGTTTAATTCGTATATTTTACAGCGCGCACCTGTAAAGCAGATTGCCAACTGAGGTTGCTTGTATATTTCAAAAATGCACGGAATGAATATAATTATGATACAAATATTTAAATGCCACGGAGGTTTCACTCATCAGTATAATACGATTGTATAACAATCACTTAGATTGACGAATACAATATCATCTCATGATACGTTTCATACATAATGATAAAATAGAAACAAAAACTGCTGAAAACTGCCTATCCGCTAATGTAACGGCAAATGTATCAAATAGAAATCAAGACGTGCCGATCTGTTTTTGATCTATAGCTGATCCTTCGCCTGAGCGATAAAGTAAACAATTGTAATGATAATAATAATAATAGTAGTAATGATGATGATGATAATAATAATAATAATAATAATAATAATAATAATAATAATAATGATTAAAAAAAAAAAAAAATAATAATTATAATGACAATAATGATAATAATGGTGATGATGATGATGATGGTGATGATTATACCGATAAATTGTCCATGCTGACAACGGCCGGGGATTACAAAAAAACAAGTGGACCCAGAAGTATATGGCTTCGTGGTATAAACCAAATGATTGAGATGGATTAAAGAACACTGAACGAGGCTGTGTAAGACATGAAAGGAGAGAGAAGATCCGAGCTAGCTGGGGTCATGACCTTAGACAATGGCCGTATGCATAAAAACAAGCAAATTATTGCTTATAAGCAAATGCTTTAAGCACAAGCAAGAGCTTGTCAAGCAAAAGATCAAGTTCAAGCAATTGCGTGTGCACAAGCTTTTGCTTGTGCTGAAACCTTTTGCTTGCAATGCCTAAGCAATTGCTTACGTGTTGGACAAAGGATCGTTACGGTTGTGCGAACATCGCACTGCAGGACAACAACGCTTCGTGCCCGACCTGGCAGCAGTATTTTTTATTACGCAAATAGGGGGGAAACAGCGCAGAGCACCAGGGGGGTTTCTTTGCAGATCGATGGACAAAAATTGCCGTAAAAAAGTCTAAAATAACAGGAATTTGATTAAATATGAAATCACAACATAACCTCTGGAATAGGGAGCTTGTAATCATCCCGAAATGGTATGAAAATTTGATCCTTAAACGCGAATGCCCTGAGTAAGCAAGAGCTCAAGCTGGTCTGGATGTGCTTGAAAAAACGCAAGCAATTGCTTATCAAGACAAGTAAAAGGTTCGTTTTATGCATACGGTTTTAAGCAATTGCTTGTTTGGTAAGCAATTGCTTACGAGCAGTAAGCAATTGCTTGTGCTTGTAAGCAAATGCTTTTGCTTGCAAGCAATTGCTTGTTTTTATGCATACCGATTCAAGCAAAAGGCTAGCACAAGCAATTGCTTGTTTTTATGCATACGGCCCAATGTGAGACATATAGCTATATAGACAGGTGGCCGCAACACATGCTAGATTTTAAGGTAATCAGTCAAACCTGTTTCGGTAGCCACCTGTATATTGATAGCAGTTAACCTGCCTACATGCAAAAGCGATCTCCTTATTATTGGCAGTTTATTATATTATGTCAAAAGGGCTGAGAGGGAGATGGTTATAAAGGCACACTATTGCACACAGGAAGGATAGGGTTGGGACATTACCCCCTTGCCCTCTTCATTACTACACTCTAAAAAATAACTAGTCAAAATGACCAGAAACCTATTCAGCCGGGCACCTGCACTATTTCTAGTCAAAATGATCCGGAAAATCTAGTCAAATACATTGATGTTCTAATTTTATATTGCCTTTGTATACAGAAAGATATATTGAAATTATACTCAATAACGGGGGGAAAACGCTATTGAGTATAATTTTAGATTATTTTTTCTGTATAAAAAAGGCAACATTTAATTAAAACATCAATGTATTTGACTAGATTTTCCGGATCATTTTGACTAAAATAGTGCAGGTGCCCGGCTGAATAGGTTTCTGGTCATTTTGACTAGTTATTTTTTTAGAGTGTATATGCTATCAAACTCAAACTCATTTCGTAGAGATGCACATATACAAGTTATGGCTTTTTTTTTTTTACCAATTTATTAATATTTTGAAAAAGGTGTTGAAAGAAGTCAGAGACTATCGTTCTTACAAGTACATTACCTAATAACCAGCCCAATTTAACTATAGATCATGTCGCAAAACAGCCTGAACATTACAACATAATTATCTTCTCCTTTGTTCTAATTTTGTTACGAATGTTGCGTTAAATAACCTTTTTTTTTCAATTCAACTCAGTTAATTTTCCATATGCCGATAAAAAAAAAACTCATGGACAAAAAAAAAAAAAAAAAAAGCATTATTCAGATGATGAATACATTATACAAGATAACATTGAGCAGGTATGAAATAAGAAGGACATAGAACGAAGAGTAAGTTATATATTCCAAGGTGTGTCAGGTATCGTGGCAGGAAGTCATAAACTTATAAAATGCCGACATCTAAACATGTTATAATAACTATCATTTATATATTTACATAAACAAGCAAGCCCTAACAAAGTTAAGCAAAACAAAATATACCAAAACAAACATGCCTAAATATACTGAATACATGATCAAGCACGAAGCAGTTCGAATAAATATCAAGGTGCATACTTCTGAATAAATTATTTGTTTCATTTGTCGTTAAAATTGATTCAATGAATGACATGAATTTGACTAGATTTTCCGGATCATTTTGACTAAAATAGTGCAGGTGCCCGGCTGAATAGGTTTCTGGTCATTTTGACTAGTTATTTTTTTAGAGTGTATATGCTATCAAACTCAAACTCATTTCGTAGAGATGCACATATACAAGTTATAGCTTTTTTTTTTTTACCGATTTATTAATATTTTGAAAAAGGTGTTGAAAGAAGTCAGAGACTATCGTTCTTACAAGTACATTACCTAATAACCAGCCCAATTTAACTATAGATCATGTCGCAAAACAGCCTGAACATTACAACATAATTATCTTCTCCTTTGTTCTAATTTTGTTACGAATGTTGCGTTAAATAACCTGTTTTTTCAATTCAACTCAGTTAATTTTCCATATGCCGATAAAAAAAAAACTCATGGACAAAAAAAAAAAAAAAAAAAACATTATTCAGATGATGAATACATTATACAAGATAACATTGAGCAGGTATGAAATAAGAAGGACATAGAACGAAGAGTAAGTTATATATTCCAAGGTGTGTCAGGTATCGTGGCAGGAAGTCATAAACTTATAAAATGCCGACATCTAAACATCTAACTAGCATTTATATATTTACATAAACAAGCAAGCCCTAACAAAGTTAAGCAAAACAAAATATACCAAAACAAACATGCCTAAATATACTGAATACATGATCAAGCACGAAGCAGTTCGAATAAATATCAAGGTGCATACTTCTGAATAAATTATTTGTTTCATTTGTCGTTAAAATTGATTCAATGAATGACATGAATTTGACTAGATTTTCCGGATCATTTTGACTAAAATAGTGCAGGTGCCCGGCTAAATAGGTTTCTGGTCATTTTCTTTTTAGAGTGTATATGCTATCAAACTCAAACTCATTTCGTAGAGATGCACATATACAAGTTATAGCTTTTTTTTTTTTACCGATTTATTAATATTTTGAAAAAGGTGTTGAAAGAAGTCAGAGACTATCGTTCTTACAAGTACATTACCTAATAACCAGCCCAATTTAACTATAGATCATGTCGCAAAACAGCCTGAACATTACAACATAATTA
>JBAMJV010012087.1:0-30069 GCA_037951105.1 Echinarachnius parma
AATTATATATAAAATACAAATAAACAAAAACAAATCATTCAATATTTTCAATTTTCAAACATTTTTAAAACCATACAAAGGTAGCAAGCATTTTTTGGCTTTAAAGGGTACCACCACCCAAAGATAATATTCTTATAATGAAAGGTAACATCTTGTAGTCCATTCCATCAAAAAGTTCACAAAAAAGGTGTTTTCTGAAAATAAAATATATGATTGAAAAACGCATCACCATTGTAAAGCATGCTTTAAGGTCTGAATGTACGAAGACTACTTTGTCCAGAGCGAACGAATCGTCCGGGATTCTATTGTCTCCAAACGTACGCTGGAATAACATTGGCGCACTCGCAAATGTTTGGCTCGTACGGAACCAGGAAATAATAGTGGTTCCGTAAGTGGTGGAAATTAATTGCTTTGTTTATGAATTACACAACCCTTTGCAAAATGTTGGGTATCTATTTGATATCACAAAACGGTACCAAACATATAAGTATGTGTTGTTCTTTGCCTGGTGGTGCCCTTTAATTGTGCAAGGTGCAGGGTGCTGTTTCTTTTGAATTAATACATTTTACACACAATTACAAATTACTTTTTACGAAATTTCAATGATGCTCAAGCCATGTTCAGAGGCTGCGTAGATTTCTTATATACGAATGTTTGAATGGCTTGAGCATGTCATGATTTCGCGATCTCCAATAACTGAACACGTACAGTAGCAATTACAGTTAAATTGTATAATACAGGCCTCTCCCGTTCTTCTTACATAATCAACAAGAGCTTGTAGGTGAGGTCGCTCTAAAGAATTTAACAAAGTCATTATAATTTCTTCATCATATAAACCCGTTTCTGCCATCAACATGGCTCTTTGCACTAAGTAACCTGACTGACACTGACACAAAATATGTTTTATCGTTTTAAATCTACCCTCACAATTAGGGCAAACCCAGTATCATGCTTGTTTAATACTCATAAATTAACATTTAAACCAATGTTTCCCATTCTTAAACAATGCAATATATATACTTTCCTATTTTCAATTATTTAATTTACACATGTGTACATGTATCTTTAAATAATGAATCAGTTTCTTCCCATCTCTTCTTCCATTTTACATACATTAGTTTCCTTATAATGTTTTTTCTTTGAATTCATCCTTTGCCAATTTAGTATTATCTCTTTTTTCAAACCTCGTTTTGCTTGTTTATCAACTAAATCGTTAAAATATAACCCACAATGACTTGGGATCCATTACAAATGTACAATTATCCATTTAATATTTAATTCTGAACACAAAAATACCCAGTGGACTTAAAAAATAACAACAATATACATCAACCATACATCACTGTTTGCATAATCAACACAGTTACTAGATCCCTTTAAATTGCATTGCATACTCAATAAATAAAAAATAAAAACACACTTCTCTTTAAGACATATCATGGGTATATAAAAGCTATAATACAGGTAAAACTTGTGCAAATAGAAACTTATATACTTGTGATTATGCTTCTCAACCAACCAACAAAATTGCATACTATCGAAAGGTACTTTAGAGTAGTCCTATTGCGTCCGTATTTCATTCCGTTTCCTATCCGACCGAAATCGGCGAAACGGTCGGTATCTAGCAAAATGTTATGTTCCATCCGTTGCCCATCCACACGAAACGGAGTCGATTTAAAAGTATCCTACTACCCAGGTAGCAAGCAAACGTTGGTTCATCGTTGGACCAATACTGGCCATTTTTTCGCAACGTTGCTCCAACATTGACTGGCAACGTTGGACCAGTGATGTGTGCGTACGCCCAAATGACGCTGATACAACGTTGGCAAATTATCGATCCATCGTTGGTCCAACAAGTTTGTCCAACGTCTTATGGGTTTCGAGTTTCTAACGTTGGACCAACGTTGGTATCCAACCAGATTTCAACATCCAACGAGTTGCGAGATTCCAACAATGATCCAACGTTGGCATCCAACAAGATTTCAACATCCAACGAGTTGCGAGATTCCAACAATGATCCAACGTTGGCTTGCTACCTGGGTAGTGCATTCCACATTTGGTACGCATCATTTCGTTTCCGGTCAGCATCTGCTATATAGTACAACATTTAAAAGGACTCAAGATTAAAGGGACTTAGTAACATTGTCCAAGTCCTCAAAATCCAATTGGAATTCTAGCGGTTCCCTCATACATTGTTTTATTCGTATTAACAATAAAAGCATGGGACAGGTTTTTTTTCCAATTTCCATATGATTTCGTTCAAAACATTTACGATTGATGTGTTCGGATATGAAAATAATTTATCTAAGGGACCTTTTCAGCCGTGTACAATATGACAAAGTAAGTGCAATGAGTAAGTGATCATTTTACATGTCGGCACATTTCTTGGCTAAATAACATCCACTTAACTTGAAATGTTCACACATTACTTTATGGACAATCAGATCACACCAATACACATGTTATTAACCACGCATCACTTTGTGCACTTCTCAACAAAGATATTAGATCCCTTTAACAAAGCTAGTGGTCCAGATGAGCTACCATCCAGAATGTTCAAGGATTTTGCGGATGAGATCACACCTCTACCAACAGTCTTACGATTGTGGAGTCCTACCTAAGGATTTGTTGAGGGCTAGAGTGGCGAGCATCTATAAATCAGGAGACAAAACTAACCCATCTATCTACAGACCTGTGTCCCTCACATACATCTATTGCACGATACTTGAGCACATAATTTTGAGCTACATGTCCAAGTTTCTGGCAGAAAATAACATCATCACCCCCCACATGGATTCCGGCAAGGAAGTTCATATGAAACCCAGCTTGTGGAAGCCGTTAATGATTGGGCGATCTTCCTTCATTTCAGCAAGGCATTTGACAAGGTGTCACATCGAAAGCTAGTCCACAAGCTGAACTTCTACGGCATCCAAGGACAAACTATCAACTGGATCCATGGTTTCCTGACTGGCCAATTCCAACCTGTATCGGTAAATGGAGCCACATCAGCAAATCCTCTCTGGGGTCCCTCATGGATCATTACTTGGACCGGTCTTGCTCCGCGTGTATATTAATGACACATGTTAATATGTATCATCCTCAATAAGACTCTTCGCTGATGATTGTGTCCTGTACCGCAGTAACCACACAAGAGACGACCACGCAGCCTTACAGCAAGATCTTTCCACACTGGCAGAATGGGCAACCTATGGGCTATGTCATTCAATGTGAAGAAATGTGCCCACTTGTGCATCTCCTTGAAGCGGCATCCTTTGACCTGTGACTACACCATCAATGGGCAAGAGGTTACCAAGATTACCTCCTAGAAAAACCTTGGAGTCGCAGTGGCAAACGACCCGAGATGGAATCCACAGAATATCCAAGCTAAACCTGCAAGGACTCTTGGAGTTGTGGGTCGAGCCCGTGGTAAATGTGACCTCAACATCAAAGACATTGCTAATAAGCAACGTGTACGACCCCAATTGAAATATGCCTCATGTGCATTGAATCCACATACCCAGAAGGAGGTCAAACTTCTTGAGAGCATACAGAGACACGCTTCCAGATTCATCATCCATGATTAAAGAGGAGAATCTGTGTGTCACCACCATACTGTCATCTCGTTGCTGGGATATACTACGACACCGCCGCTTGCTTAATCAGTGCATGGTGCTTCAGAACCTTGTCAAATGAAACATTCATCACTATTCAATGATGGATACAACTCATTTTAGTAACCAAAACCTGCACCATTACATTAGAAACTAATAGCTGTAACTCCACCATGCTCGAAATGTATAACAAATTACAAGTTACTAAGTAAAAAGCATGTTATCATTCAACAAGAGCCGTTAAAATTCAAGAGGGCGTTCTCTAAAAACTCCATTGGTTTCAACCATTTTGAATAAATTATTGCGCATGTGATATTTTGTTGAAATAATGATTAAATAGAGAGACAATCAACAACTGAATACAAATCTCTTTTATAATTTTTTGAAAAGAGGAATCATTTTTTTTTTATTGTTGACAGCTGGTTCAAAATTATCCAATTATTGTGGGGCCCCACAATTATTACAATTGGTTATGTTTATGGATATTTCTACTTACCGTTTCTTAACCAAAATTGCTTTTAAAAAAAATGTATTTTGTCATTAAAAGTATATGCTCTTTCAAATTTGACACTCATTTTTTCATTATCTCACCAAAAATTGTATTTTCGTTATTCCGAACACGCAAATTTCCTATACCTGGGTGTTCGTTAATCCGAAAATGAAATAGGGTTCGTTAATCCGAACATTTGTTGCATTATTCCGAAGGTTCGTTATTCCGAAGGTTCGTTATTCCGAAGGTTCGCTATTCCTAAAATGAAATCGGGTTCGTTATTCCGAAGTTTCGTTATTCCGAAGGTTCGTTATTCCGAAGGTTCGCTATTTCTAAAATGAAATCGGGTTCGTTATTCCGAAGGTTCGTTATTCCGAAAATGAATTAGGGTTCGTTAATCCGAAAATGAAATAGGGTGTGTGTGCGTGTGTGTGTGTGTGTGTGTGTTTGTGGGGGGGGGGGGGGTTGAGTGTGTAGGGGTGGGGAAGGGGGGATGAGAGAAGTAGCGTGTCTTACTTCTTTTTATTTTTTGTTAAATCTCCATTGTGTTTAATTTTTGTGAATTACACTTGATTTGTACACTTGAGATGTAAACTTGTATTTTTAAAAATGTTATTCAATTGTAAATGTTATGTTAATAATTTGGAGAAATAAAAAATCATTAAAAAAAAAAAAGTTTGTGTGCAATGGCGTAGTGGTGGGGGGGGGGGGGTGTCATGGCCCCCCTCCCAAATCAATTTAAATCATTGCTTTTATCTAATTTTATTGGAAAAGAGAGTAAAAACTCAGATTGCACAGTTTCAATTTAAAAAATGCCAAAGCTCCCTACGGGGGGGGGGGGGGGGGGGACACCCCCCCCCCCCCTGCCCTTAGTTGCTATTTATGATGAAATACATACAATTCAGACAAATAAAATGTGATTTTGTACTGATATCAAGCAGCAAAATCCAACTTTATGACATAATTATAATTATATCAAATTGATTTTGGTTTTATTTCATGTTTGTTTACATGAGAAAGATATAAATATATATATCTCATTCTTATTGCAAGGTTTTACAAAGAAAAATAAAATATAATTTGACTAGAATTGTAAAGCCACTCTTTGCCCCCCCCCCCCCCTCCCCTTCTCCCCCACCCCCCATGCAGCCACGGCAATTAGAGTAAGATTGATCCCCTTTCCCAAGTCCAAACTGCTCAAAATCAAATCAACTCAATTCTTTTCTACGTCGTATTTATTTCATTTTCGGATTAACGAACCCTATTTCATTTTAGGACTAACGAACCTTCGGAATAACGAACCCGATTTTATTTTAGGAATAGCGAACCTTCGGAATAACGAACCTTCGGAATAACGAACCTTTGGAATAACGAACCCGATTTTATTTTCGGATCAACGAACCTTCGGAATAACGAACCTTCGGAATAACGAACCTTCGGAATAACGAACCTTCGGAATAACGAACCTTCGGAATAACGAACCTTCGGAATAACTGAACCTTCGGAATAACGAACCTTCGGAATAACGGACTGTAACCGTATAAATAAACAGAGACGGATTGTATGATGAGAGATATACAGCTAGATAGATAGACAGATATATATACATATATATAGATAGATATACTAGATATATAGATATATAGATATATAGATAGATAGATAGATAGATAGATAGATAGATAGATAGATAGATAGATAGATAGATAGATAGATAGATAGATAGATATAGATAGACAAGTAGATTGATATATATTATAAAGATATAAAGATAAGTAGAAAAGATAGATAGATAGATAGATAGATAGATAGATAGATAGATAGATAGATAGATAGATAGATAGATAGATAGATATATAGATAGACATATATATAGACATAATAAATAGATATATAGATAGATAGATAGATAGATAGATAGATAGATAGATAGATAGATAGATAGATAGATAGATAGATAGATAGATAGATAGATAGATAGTAAGCAAATAATTACCGTTGGTGAAGGCAATGGCACAATCTATCACTTCCGAGGCAATCTGGATGTAGCTATCTTTCCGAAGCGAAGCTGAGGAAAGATAGCGTATACATTCAGATTGCCGAGGAAGTGATGGTTTGCCATTGCCTGAAACCAAAAGGTGATTATTTGCTTTATATTCTACATTGGAAACATTTCACTGGTAGCTAGGTCTACGAGAAAGACAACTTAAACTGTTTTTAATGTCTAGGCCTAGACTAGTTCTAACAACACTAACAGTAACACTACAGTTACCGGCACTACTAGACTTTGATCTACTTACCAACAATGGCTATTCCAATATAAAATGAAAGTGAACTCCAACTCCAAGTCAGACTCCAAGAAAATTGTAATCAATGATGATGAAACACTAAAACAGTTCATAAGTCAACGTTCTAAAGTCTAAACGTCAGAGTCATGGCAAGCGGTGTACGATACATATTGCAAAGTACGCATTACATTTGTAATTCGCGCAACACACACACATCCGCGGTTGCATTGAATTGACCGTGCATTTTGCATGCAGTGTGTGGTTATTCAAATCCCGTATTAAATGAAGCAGACGGTACCGTACCCGGTACTACCATACCTACAATACAACGGCAGTGTTGGAGTCGTCTTCTATGTATGGTCTGCTGAATAGTGCGGAATGTGAATACACACTCTCCACAGCAATTCAATGCAACCGCGCGCATAGAGTTATCGCGCCACTTATTGGTATTCAATTCAATGGCATGCAACCGCGGAGTGTAGATAGTACTTTTTATCTAGTGAGTGCAACGCACTTTCACCCAAGATATCTACAGAGTGTAACGAATGGGCAAAACTATATTTCATCACGTGATTAACTTTTGACCAATCGTAGAGCAAGATTCTTAGTATGTGGAATATAAATATATATATCTATATATATATATATAGATAGATAGATAAGTACACATATTTATATATATAAATATATATTATAAAGATATAAAGATAAGTAGAAAAGATAGATATATAGATAGATAGATAGATAAATAGATAGATAGATAGATAGATAGATAGATAGATAGATAGATAGATAGATAGATAGATAGATAGATAGATAGATAGATATATAGATAGACATATATATAGACATAATATATAGATAGATATACTAGATAGATAGATAGATAGATAGATAGATAGCTAGCTATAATGTACATGGATATATATAGATAGATAGGTGGATATATAATACAGAGAGATAGATTGAATAGTCCCCATTGACTAGGCGAACACGAAGAGAAAGACAAAGACGACGATGATGATGGTGGTGATGGCGATGGTGAAGACAAAGAGGACATTGTCCGCAAATCGGCTGGCGGCCTGCCAGTCGGCTATGTTCCGCTCGATCAGCCTCTGACCCTCCCCCGTGGACACGATGGACGACTTCTTCCTGCTGTAATGTTCGTGGTTCCCGTCGCTAGTGTTATCGGCGTCCAGACTTCCCGATATGGTGGGTAGAGGTGGGGAATAATTTGTCGATTTCCCGATGTATTCCGGATCGAGCTCGTCAGAGGAGTACGCGTAACTCTAGTGTCAAAACAAAATGTAGATACATTAATGCATTCACCCATCAAGGACAGGACAAGAGCTATTTCGAGGCAAAATTGATCAATATTTTCCTTAACAAATTAGCTACTCCTAATTGTTTTCTACCGTTTAATTACTTAAAGGGATAGTTGCGTTTTGGTATGGAGACTACAGTTTTGGTGAAACTGAATTTTAGTAGCCAATACCAGCAAATGGTTATATTTATGGATTTTCGGCTGTTTCTGAACCGATTTTTACCTAAAAAGTTTATGATGTCATTAGAATTGTATGCTCTTTCAAATTGTACACTCAATTTGACATTAACTCACCAAACAAAATTTCGTGCAGCGACCTCTATATGCCTAAACTGAACTATCCCTTTAAAAAGGTGGACATTACTCAATTATTACAATATAAGACACGTAATATTTATGAAGTACCTTTGCCACAAAGTTGCCATCTTTAACGCCCAGATCTGTTCAGAAAATATGACAATGTGTTTAAGAATTTTCCTAAATTACTGCGATCTACGCACCATGGTTGAAATAGTCGAAATAGTCAATTGGCATTGACCCAGCTAGCCACCTGACGTTGGGCCGATGTCGGAATTTGGTTGCCGGATGTCGGCATATCGCCGTTGGCTCGAGGTTAAAATGTCCGCCAGCCCAACATCGTCACGACGTCATTGTTGTGATATATTGGCATAACGTCATTTTCCGACAATGGCCCAACATCATCTCATGACATGATGTTGGGCCATTGTCGGAAAATGACCTTATGCCAATATATCACAAAAATGACGTCGTGACGATGTTGGGCTGGCGGACATTTTAACCTCGAGCCAACGGCGATATGCCGACATCCGGCAACCAAATTCCGACATCGGCCCAACGTCAGGTGGCTAGCTGGGGAATACGCTCTCCGCTACTCCGCCATTTCGCAATTTCGAAGACATTCAGGGGGTGTTTCACAAAGATTATAAGTTGAACTTAACTCTAAGTTAGACCTAACTATTATAGAAAGCTATTTGTAGTCTTGGAATAAAATATATTTAAAGGGTACCACCACCCAAAAATAATATTCTTATAAATGAAAGTTAACATCTTTAGTAGTCCGTTCTATCAACAAGTTCACAAAAATATGTTTCCAGACAGAACAAAATAGATAAGTGGAAGACGCATCACGATTCTAAAGCATGGGTCTGCATGTACGAAGACTAGTTTGTCCAGAGCGAACGAATCGTCCGGGATTCTGTTGTCTCCAAACGTACACGTGAATAGCATTGGCGCACTTGCAAATGTTCGGCCCATACGGAACCAGGAAATAATAGTGGTTCCGTAAGTGGTGGTAATTTATTGCTTTGTTTACGAATTTACACAACCCTTTGTAAAATGTTGGGTATCTATTTGATATCACAAAACGATACCAAAACATATAATTATGTGTTGTTATTTGCCTGGTCCCCTTTAAAAGCAAAAATGCAAGCGTTTAAAACTGTTCATGAAGTTTACATCGTAACATCCCGGCCCTTGGTTATCTGGGTATATATAAAATATTAATGATTTTAATCAACATTTCAAAGGCTATTTTACAAATTAATACATTCTTCAAAGAAACTAACGGCTATTCATAGTTTCTAAGCCAAACTTAAGAGTATGATTCAACTAAAGATCTTTGTGAAACACCTCTGGGTTTGGCCCGGGTTTGGCATTTACCACGGTACGGCGAAGCCAGGAAGGCACCGGTTTGTCTCCCCGCTGATGGTAGAATCTCATGGTGACGATGCTCGCTATCAGCACGAAACAGTTTGTCAGGATCATGTAGACAAAGAACATTCCTGGAAAGAATAATAAACAGACAACTATTGATTTAAGATCTAAGATGTAACAACAGTGAAAGAGAGACAAGATTCACTAGATCACTAAGGAAAGCATCATTGACTGAAACGAACAAATCAGCAATCACGGATCAAGTAGCACAATACAACCATAACATGTGTCTCCCTGTCGGACTCCCCTTTGGGTCTTGACTTCATTTGATCATAGACTTGCGGTTGTAGGTCTATGATTTGATACATCACTGTCAATGTGGATTCTGGCTATTGCGTTTGTATAAATATCGTATTCTTCCAGAATGTTCACATACCCTTCGTCAATATATATATTATATATTTCTGCCACAATGATAACGCAACACAAATTTGAATTTAACCAATTACCTAAAAGAGGCAAGTCATCACCCAGTGGTGGCATGCTCCCGCCGATCAGTTGCTGGAACAGGATGGCGACCAGGAGATTGTTGACAGCGAAGCCGAGCCGCTCACCGGACTCGATCGGGAGCAAGAAGACGAGGCAGTTTACGATGGCGAGCAGGCCGCTGGGCATTACGATGTTGAGGACGTAGAAGCCGGATGCGCGCTGGAGGGTGAGCGAGTAAACGATCTGCGAGTACGGGTACTCACAGCACTCGAACTTGACGTCGCGCTTGATCGCCGACACGTTACTTAACGACCATACGCCATTCTGAAGGAACACATTCTGTAAAAATCAATGAAACGAACGAAAGGAGAAGTTAAAATACGGATAGAAAGATCAATGCCGCTGGGTGAGACAATAATATCATATAATTAAGGAGGAAACATTTCAAAGAAGCACTCGAGGATGAGCGCGTAGATGATCTGCGAGTCTGGATCGACGCAACACTCAAGTTGACGACGCGCTTGACATGCTTGATCGCCGTCAAGTTGTGTAGCGACAAGATGTTCCATTTAAAACGTGATTAAAACAAGTTGTACACTGTTAAAACGCCGTGTAAGAAAATTCAGCAACTTGTTGAGAATTTTCAACAACCGCTGTTTAACAAATGAACCATCCAACTGTTGTTGAAACATTCAACAACTCCAGTTGTTTAAAGTTTACACAACTGTTGTTTGATTTTTTTTCAACAACCGTTGTTTAAAATAAATTTCAACAACCCTGTTGTAAAAGATCTTTTCAACTCTTGTTTAATATTTATGTTAAACAACCGGTTGTGTAAAATGTTGTTCAATATTTTACAGTATTTACACCCCCACACGCATACACATATACACACGCACACACACACACACACACACACACACACACGCACACACTCCACACTTTGTTGTCTGTGTGTGGAGGGGGAGTGGGGTGTTTGTTCTTTCTTTGATTATCATTTTGAGATCTCCTTGGAGATCCGGAAAAATTGCTTCAGCCGACGGTATTTCACGTCGTCAGAGCGGGGTATCGGGAAAAGTTTTCAACTAGCAATAATCGCGCCTCGGTTAACCCTTATAGGCTACGATGCTTCCTGTGAGCAAAGATAACGTTATTAGACAAAATTCCCTTCATATAATGATTTTAAAGACCGCATCTTTCGTGGTTAGTGAAAAATCGGAGTAAAACTGTGATCCGTCATGAAACTTAACTAAATTGAAAATACTATTTATTCCGTCATATTGGAAAAAGTGGGCCTACTTTAAATGACAATTCCATTTGTACATTGTAATACCCATTCATAGTGTATATAAAATGGATTTGGCGGCCATTTTTTGTTTTAATTGTGCCCTCAACACAATAATAAGCAGCTTTTAGCACATATTTAGTTTTATTTTATTGTAAGTTAACTCGAGGAACAACATTTTATCTGATTTACGTGTGGAAAATGGCATTTAGTTTGAGATTACATCATTCTGGGGGGGGGGGGGGGGGGGGGCTAAAAGCGGCCATTTTGGATTTTCGCGTTTTAACAATAAAAAAACCCTCAAGGATGCACGGTAGTAATTATTATCCCCATAGACTTACACACTACAAACCATGATTTCAATCTAAGATAAAATTAAAACGATGACATGAAGTTTCCTATTTTTTGATATATCTCTATATCATGGTAGATCTATCAACAGAACAAAATTTAAAAAAATTTATGCAGCGGAAAATTAATAAAATGAGCCTTGAACGAAGAATACATATTTTCAATGCTCTTGTCTAAAGGATTCCAGATCTGTATGCTTTGCACTGAATAATCAACAAAAGTCATTATTTACCAGATTTATCCTGACTTTGGGCTTATTATGGAAGATAGCATTACCTTAATGCCAAATCCAGCATACAAATACAGATAATAAGAACTTAAGTATTGTTTCTGATTTATTTTCTGAAAAAAAGATTACGTCATCAACAATGGCCCAACATCATCTCATGACATGATGTTGGGCCATTGTCGGAAAATGACGTTATGCCAATATATCACAAAAATGACGTCGTGACGATGTTGGGCTGGCGGACATTTTAACCTCGAGCCAACGGCGATATGCCGACATCCGGCAACCAACTTCCGACATCGGCCCGACGTCAAGTGGCTAGCTGGGGATATGCGAACAAATATGAAAATAATGCAAGATTATATAAATGAATTATATGATTGATTATTTTCTTGGGGATTGCTGTACATAAGAATGGCTCACATTGTCTTCCTTACAAAGGGAGAGCAGTCATGCGGTTCTTTTGTCCAGCGAATTGTATGGCAGGCCGTGAGGGGTGAATGCCTCAGTGCTCAGCGGATCGCTGGAGACGAAAAAGTAGCACATTTTGGAAACGACATTGCCTCAGAAAAATGGCCCTAGCATCCAAACACCTTACCTAAAATCCATGTTCATGGTATCATTTTGTTGGAAAAAGAATGTTCTATCCAATGAAATAATAATAATGACAATTTGGTTGATGGTGTCGAAGAAATTAACGATCGTAAGTGTTGCAACCTTTCTGGGACACTCTGTATAGGCAGGGATAAAAGCGATACATTCGACAAGTATCTTGTCTAACTCGGGGGTTATTGTAGAATACCTGATTCGCTTCTTCATCGTAGGGGAAGTCGAGTACGATGCCCGCGTTGCTGTAGATCCACGACATCCACGTCATGTCGCACACCTGTGAGTCGTAAGGGAAGTAGCGAACGTTGAGCTTGCAAGAGCTTGTGATGATAATCGGGTTGAACCACGTGACCAGTCCGTTGCTGTAGACGATGAGGTCGCTGTTGTACTGGTTGATGAACTCGGTGCCGACACTGCAACAGGGGTGGAGCGACATACGTGTCAGTTTATTTCACTATATTTACATATTTGGGTACTTATTTTTGAATACTTAATTTATTTATACTGATGCATTCATTAACAAATGAATTTACTAATGTATTAGTTTCGTACTGATCTATGTATTTATCAATATAATGAATGAATTTACTTCATATATATTATGCAACTCAAACTGTTAAACTTGTCTACCCTTATCTACCCACTACAAAAGTATCGTTATAACTGCAATGCCTGCACATCGCATCGTCGTGATGTAATTATACAGGGTGGCCCAGAAAGGATACAACACCTACGATCGTTAATTTCATCGACCAAATGTCATTGTTTTTTGTTTCATTGGGTAGAACATTATTTTTCCAACAAAATGATACCATGAGCATTGATTTTGGGTAAGGCGTTTGGATCCTAGGGCCATTTTTCTGAGGCAATGTCGTTTCCCTAAATTTACTACTTTTTCGTCTCCAGCGATCCTCGGAACACTGAGACATTCTCGCCCCACGGCCTGCCGTAGAATTAGCTGTACATACGAATGGCTCACATTGTTTCCTTACAAAGGGAGAGCAGTCATGCGGTTCTTCTGTACAGCTAATTCTATGGCAGGCCGTGGGGCGAGAATGTCTCAGTGTTCCGAGGATCGCTGGAGACGAAAAAGTAGTAAATTTAGGAAACGACATTGCCTCAGAAAAATGGCCCTAGGATCCAAACGCCTTACCCAAAATCAATGCTCATGGTATCATTTTGTTGTTTGTTGGAAAAATAATGTTCTACCCAATCAAACAAAAAACGATAACATTTGGTCGATGGTGCTGATGACATTAACGATCGTAGGTGATGCATCCTTTCTGGGCCACTGTATTACCCTTTTTGAATTTACATATGCGCACGAAAGCATAATCGACAGACCCAACACATTAAATGGCGATACCACCATTAGAGATGGATTAAAATGTTACAGACATGGTATTGAATGTATGTGAGTATTAGATTTTCCTGAAAATTCAGTTGTGATGTAAATTTAGTCAGGACATCTGAATAAAAATTTCTTCCCTGCAAGTGTTCGCATTCTTGTGAAATTCGGATTTCAAAAAGTTGTTTTTCCACATCGCCTTGGCAAACGATGATCAGCAGTGGCCGCGGCCAGTCGAGGCATTTAACATGGCGTGAGCCGGCGAAAGCGACCGGCTGCAGTCTGGCTAGTTAACCCTAAAAAGGCCGGTCTTTCTACGGCCGGGGGACATTATGTCTCTCTCCCCCCCCCCCCCCCCCCCTCCCCCCCCCCCCCCCCTCCCGAAACCGAAACCTGTCCCGTGCTTTTATTGTTAATATGAATATGAAAAGGAACGAGAAAACCACTAGAGTTCCAAGTATGTTTGAGGATTTGGACAATGTTACTATTTCCCTTTAAAATCAGGAACAGTCCCCAAATCAATCCTTGCATATTTTTTCGTGGTAGAAATTACACCATTTACTAAATTATTTACCGGTATACAAAATGTTTCACATAACAGTATAGCTTTGGCTTTACACAACCTTGCACAACCATAATACAAGTAGTAATATTACGAGGTATTTGATACTATTTTTTATATTTTCAGTTTTTGAAATGATGATACACTCAAGATACAGCACATACAAGTGTATTACTCTCCATTTTGTATTTATATTATTGAAATATTATACTTCACCCAACTAGTAAATGTTATGATGCAATGTATTATGATTAAAATGAATCAGACATTTTATCGTGATATAACATTGGTGTTTCTGAATACATGTTTGATGAATGAATGATATGCAATCTCACCGCAATAGTCCATCTTACAAGTTGTATTACTTTTAAAAATGCGTTCATACTTGCTGATCAAACAATGGATGTTATGTTCCCCCCATACATCCCAATGACACATTCAATTAAAAACACAAACATTTGGTGAGTTTTTAAATACTTGGGATTTGAAATGTTAATAGTGATGTGCAACGCAAGGACACAACACACACTACTGCACTAGCAATCGCACACGCGATAATCTCACCTTTGTACAAGGAAAATGTCAGGTTTCCATACTTTGTCAAATGTGAACGTGATACTTGTCAATCCGTCGAATTCATCGGGGTCCCATGCCAGGAATTCATCTACCCAATCCTTAATATGTTCATATCAATGGAAAGTGATATATCAAACAAATAATATATTAATAATGATACTATAAAAAAGAATAGGAAAAAAGAATATTAACAAATATAAAATGATTTTAAAATATATAAACGATGTACAATAAAAATACGAATAGTTGATCAAAATGACAAAGTGGCGTAGCCTGGTCGAACTTATTTTGTAGGGGCTTTGCGAATTTTCGAGGTCACATATCTTAACACTTAGAGTGCCAAGGATGTTAATGCTAAATGGCATTTGTGTTTATTATAACTCGCAAAAATGCAAGCTGGGCACTCAAGGGACCCGTTGCAGAAAGATATACAATCAATTGTAAGTTACAGTTAATTGTCAGTCAGATCATGTGTCCTAAATGCACGAATCTGATTGGTTGAAACGCGCAAAGTTTCTCTTTATGCAATGGGACCAAGGAAAATTATCTCTCTATTTGTCAGGGATTTATTGGGGGTACGTGTCCCCCCACCCCCCCCCCCCCCCCCCTCTCCTTACCCACACCTTGGCTACGCCACTGCCAGACAGATAAGTGTATGTTTTTTTCTTTCATTCAAGTACTTGCGATGCATATTTATATAAAACAAAAGAGTATTTACATATTCAATAATATATAATTAAATCGAGCAGCAATATAAGTGTAATATTTAAAGTATAACTCACTTGTCTCCTCCAGCCGTTGATCTGTACCTGCTGTTGAACTTCATTCTGAATCAATAGAAGGTGATATTACAGATGATTGGAAGAACGGTTTAAGAAAAACAAATTCCCCCAAAATTACTTGGTATTGACCAAGCGTCTTTCGTTACTTTGATTAATGTTCGAATCGTCCGCTACATCCCAAAGACTTACAATCTGTAAAATACTCAAACATGCGACAACATGGGATGAGCAAAACGGGAGTCTAAGGAGCGGGGGTGTGCCTCAGTCAACTTTAAAACGGGGGTCTAAGTAGCGGGTGTGTGCCTCAGCCAATTTCAACACGGGGGTCTAAGGAGTGGGGTGTTTGTTTGTTTGTTTGTTTATTTCCGAAATCACAACAATAAATACAGCAATGAAGTGCAACGGGGGATGACCCAATTCAGCAGAATTAAAAAAACAAAACCGCTGTTCTTCCTTGGGGTCCCACAATTAGATATATTATATACAATTAAACGTCTATATACAATGATTGCAACATAGAGAAATTATAATTTCATAAATTATTCCATATTATGTACACTAAATTAAAATTGGTGACAAATATTATATAAACACTTCCAATTGAGAACAAATAATTCCAACGCCATTTGAACAATTCCATAAGAGTTAAGGAAAGAGAGAGAAAAGAGTAAAACAGGGAACTGCAAATATTTACAATTTTATGGAATATATTCATCTAAAAATGTTTGAAATGATCTCAAGCTCGTAGCATTACGAATTGCAATTGGTAATTGGTTATACACTGAAATTCCTCTGTAGAAGAACGTTCTTTTACAACAGTTTGACCTAGGCTTAGGCAAATTCATAACTTGACTCGAACGTAATTCATAATTGGTACTTCTCAATGAAATATTATCGAGCATATAATTAGGAGTTAAATGTTGTAACACTTCATACATCATTATGTACAAGTGTTTCTTATAACGTTTGTCGAGAAAAACCCATACCAGAGTATCATGAACATGTTGTGTAGATATATGAGAATACGGATTAATTCTCATTATGATTTGACCCGCTCTATTTTGTAATTTTTGCAATAACAAAAGAGAAGATTTTGAAGCAGATTGCCAAACCAAGTCTCCATAATCAAAATGAGGAAGTATAACAGATTTATAAATGATATTCAGGTTAGATTCATTTATAGTATAACGTAATCTACCAAGAAAGCTTACAAGTCTACCAATTTTCTGACACATATTTTCAATATGCATATCCCACTTCAACTCTCTATCGATGTGAATTCCAAGATATTTTGTGCTTTTAACTTGTTCAATGCATTTATCTCTAATTTTTATATCAATTTCATTACACTTTGATAACATATATCTTGTTCCAAAAAGCATACAAACAGTTTTAGTGTAATTTATAAACAAATTATTTGTACGCATCCAATCATCTAACTTTAGCATTTCACTATTAAAGTGGACTTCCACACGATTTCAAGCTTCTAATGATTGAAAGACAGATATTCTAGGTCAATAAACACAATTTTGTGTGAAAAAAGTATGATTGTGGGCTCTTATAATTGGCTTTGAAATTCTAATGACACAATTCGCGAGCGAGCTTGTTCTATCCCACAATGCACCAATTTGTGACGTGCGCCCCTCACTATGCGCCTATCTATGTTTTTACACTGCAGCGAATGTGTTCTTTTGATCTGACCAATACAATGCTCGATCATGAATAGTTTAGTCCACGATGCGCCACTCAACCGTGCCTTTGAGCATTACTGCATTGACTGAACCGTTTGAAAATACTTGCCTGCCCGAAATTGTAACACGTTTGGCTTTCATTGGAATTTGAATAGACACAAAGCCCCGTAAACGTGGTTATTGAATTTCCTGGCTCTGCATGGCCGCCTATTATGAATGACACATGCAGTGATCACAATGCAGTGGCACCGGATTCAAGCCTACTCAATAAATTGAGCAAAGTGAGGGTGCTACGAAGGATCTCATGATTGTGTGCATTAAATTTAATTATTTCCTCATAGTTAATGACATTAGAAAAATCTCTTAGAAATCAACCAAAGAGAGTCAAATCCTGAAAATATTCAAGCACATCCATAGATTTATTTCCAATATACTGTACTTTTTAAAAACTCGTCCGGAATTCTCCTTTAAGAACAGACTGAACCTCTTTAGCATCTCCATGGGAGAAATATATAACAGTATCGTCAGCATATAGGTGAACTGAAGATCGCTTGAATATATCAGGTAGATCATTAATGAATATGGTAAACAATAAAGGACCTAAAATTGAGCCCTGTGGCACACCATGAGATAAACTTCTTTCATTAGAGGTAGCATTATTTACTACAGTTACTATTCTTCTCTCAGATAAGTAACTCTCGAACCAATTTAAGGCTGTGCCTGTTACACCAATACTCGATAATTTCTTAAGGAGCAATGCGTGATCAACCATATCAAAAGCTTTACGGAAATCTACAAAAATTGTTCCCGTATACACACCTTTGTCCATTGCCATTAACCATTCATCGGTTACTTTAACCAAAGCAGTTACAGTAGAATGCTTTGCTCGAAATCCAGACTGCACAGGTACAAGAATATTATATGTCTGAAGGTGATGTAACAATTGTAATTGTATAACTCGTTCGAGAACTTTTGTAATGCATGGCAATAACGAAATTGGTCTGTAGTTTTGTCACCCTTTTTATGAATTGGTATCACCTTTGCAGTTTTCCATGCTCTAGGTACTTTGCCATGCACGATTGATTTATTTATCAAATGCGTTATAGATTTCAGCAAAATATCAACACAAGTTTTGAGAATGAGTATACATATCCCATCAACTCCAACTGACTTTTTATTCTTTAATTTCCGTATTTCAATCATTACATCAGCCTCAGATACAACATTAAAATGTAGTATATCATCACATGGTACTGACCTACACACATAGGAAGGTCTATTTGTATCATTCTGATCATTCAACAATTTACTCGCAACACTTGCAAAATGATCATTGAATGTACATGCTTGAATGTAAGAATCATCAGTGATTGGAGTATTCAACCTTGCGTTATTACTATTTGGAAGAAATGATTTAAGAACTTTCCATGTCTGATTTTTATTTGAACATTCAGACAATTTTTTCTTTGCAATTTTCTGCTTTTCTTTTCTAATAATGGATGTAACACTGTTTCTCATTTTTGTATATTTTTTCCATAACTGATTATTCTTCTTATCAATTGCTTTCTTCTTCATTGCATCCCGTTTCTTAATCAAATTAAATATTGTTTCATTCATCCATGGAGAAATCTTTTTCGCATGCGTTTGGTTTTGATAGGCATATGTCTATTAATAACCGATATGATCCTTTCTTCCCATTTCCTAACCGCATCGTTTAAGTCATCAATTATCTCAATTTCACTCCAGTTAAACCTTCTTAAATCATTACGTAATGCATTCCAGTCAATACCACAAGACTTTCTGAATGTTAGGTAATTATGGTTTTGAGTAGTCAACTTGGGTGATTTCCATATAAGGTAACTAATATAATGATCACCTAAGCATACTTGTGCCTCGGTCAACTTCAAAACGGGGGTATAAGGAGCGGGGATGTGCCTCAGTCAACTTTAAAACGGGGGTCTAAGTAGCGGGGGTGTGCCTCAGCCAATTTCAACACGGGGGTCTAAGGAGCGATCGTGGCCAAGACCGAAAATCGTGTAAGTGTGTGTCCAATGAAAATTGGACACTTATTATGGGAGTGGCAATCTGCATTTTTTGATGAAGCTGGGCGGCGTTCGGTCTTTTTTTTAAATGACAAATTGGACACATAGGAGCGGTGATCGACCTTTTGTAATGAAAATGTGACCATAAGGAGCGACCGGAGTGGCTATGAGAAAAGGGGGTCTTTGAAGCGGCACATACCCGTATTGCAAATATACACGAGTACCTCCTCCCCCCCCCCCCCCCCCCCCCCCCCTCTAGCGAATGACTGTGGCTGTGAGTTTGTATGTTAGGGTTTGTGTGCGTGTATACAAGTGATCTATGTTACAAAAATATTAAAGTAGTTACAGCAACTATACATATAGTATAAGAAGAAATGAGTAAGTACTCACGAATTCGATGACCTGTATGACTAGCACTCGGAACTGTACGGTCACGGGTTCGGAAATGTTCGCGACTGGTCGGATACTCGGCGAGCCGTAGTTACTTGATAGGTATTCGGACAAACGCTTCGACGCGCTCGTGTTCCCTGGAATGCAGTACGCTGAAGGGGGGGGGGGGGGGGGAGAACATTAATCATATACTATTTAAGGTTCCATTTAGAATTCACGTTCATCTTATAGTATCTTTATAAAAACATCACAGACGTACATATTAATCGTTGCAGAATGAGCCTTGCCTTCTTACTTTCTACTTTTATTGTACTTTTACTATGCGTTCATGGGGAACGGAACGCTGAAGGTTTTGCTTGCTGTTACCGATAAGTGCAGATTTCCTGTCACTTTTAGTCGTATATTTCCTCTTGGGTATCACTTATAATGGAAATAATAATTTGTGTTAAAGCACTATAAACTGATTCGACTTTCCACTGGAGGCTTACCGCCTAAAACGTCATCTGAGCGTTTCTAACAAAAGCGGGTGCGTCGTTTGGAGCATACCTCCAGGTCTACCTCCAGGTCGATAATGAATATTCATATCGTGACGTCACGCGACGTCACTTGGATTCGGGTTTGGGTGAGTTTGGGGATTATATTGAGACCATACTGACCATCAGCGGTGTATTTTACTACTGTTGGTGAATCAATGTCAG
Source organism: Echinarachnius parma (assembly GCA_037951105.1). Classification (NCBI taxonomy): domain Eukaryota; kingdom Metazoa; phylum Echinodermata; class Echinoidea; order Clypeasteroida; family Echinarachniidae; genus Echinarachnius; species Echinarachnius parma. Next base: position 20,440 of record JBAMJV010012087.1, read on the forward strand.
TGGTTATGTAACCCACTTTTGTTAGTGCAAGGTCAGATGACTTTTCATATGGTACAGATGGAAAACATGGCGGCCTCCGGTGTTCAGCCAAAACAGATTATAATTGTTAAACATCATCAATTATTTCCAATACAAGTGATACCAAAGAGGAAAAAATGACCAGAAGTGACAGGAACCAGTAATAGTTAGCGAAAATGCCAGCGTTTAATATATATTTATTTAATTTGATTATGTTTGTAAGTTGTAAATGTATTATTTGTAACCATGTCAAATAAGTGTTTTCAAATTTGGACAATTAACTAAAATAAATCACATAATCTGTCAGCTAAATGTTATGCCTAGGTCACAAATGCTCCAATTCGGTTCAGAGGAACATTTGTAAAGATATTTAACATTATCATTTTCAAGTGCCGATATTTTCATTTGTTTGCCCATCCAATCTTATCCACTCTGGAGTATAAAGATAATGATCCCATATTATGAATCGTTTACAAATTTGGGTAAGAAATACATTTTCGTACGAATTATTCCATTTGTTCTGTCGTCAAAAAAAGAAACAGTCTAATGAATATGTATTGCTTTGTTTCCGAACATTTAGTACAGCATGTAAACAAAAATGTCCAAATGATAATGTTAAATATCTCTACAAACGTCTTAACTAGCGCCCGTGCGATACCAGGGGAAATATTGCGGCTGCACGGGTGCTGTTAGCTATCATGCGGTCGCCGTTGCATTTTCCTCGCCGTAATACGTCGTGGGAGGTTATAACGCGGAGTTCTAAAAATATATATGCATCGTTCCATTCTTTACACTGACTGCACGGGCCCACCTCGGTCACCGTAGCATTTTTTTCCGAATATCGTACGAATTTGCGACTGAATATTGTTCCAATCAAATCGTACGATCGTCATAAGATATTCTAAGATGTCGTAAAAGTATCTTGCTATGTCCGTAGGAGTCCCGTAAGGCGTCTGTATTAGCGCCCAGATTGTAAGTACGGGAGCCGTGCGATATGCTTTTACTTAAAAGGGACATTCCCTCTTTTACAAAACGTCTGAACAGTTTCCAGTTGACGGATGGGGATAAATGTAACACACAACAAAAAAATCAGATCGAACAGCCCTATAATTTGGATTCTACGAATGAAAAACGAATGCGTCCCTCCATCAGACTATATATCGGTCAATAAAAGAGTTTAACTGATTTAGCATAATATTACAACTATATTGTACTTATTCTTGTAAAGGGTATTGTGAAGCCAACATTTGTAAAGGTATGTCACGGAAAAAATCTCAAAAATGAAGAATATGTAATTACATGTAGTCAGTTTAAGCTAGGTTAGGTTATTTTGCCTAGTGTGCGGTCATGCTATTCTTATTTGTGCGCGGGTCACGTAGGGGTCACGCATAGCGTTGTGGTACTTCGTGGAATCCGTGTACGAACTTCCTCACTGGGTGACTATACGTATAATGCACAATTAAAATTGGACGACGGTTTATTAGTTTTAGGTCTATAACTCCACGAAAAAGAGTTTTCAATCCCTATTTTTTCAGGCATGCTATTAAATGACATTTTCTTTCATATAATACAATAACCTCGCAACTTTTGAAATTTGGCTTGCAAAAGAGGGAATGTCCCTTTAAAGGGACCTAGTAACATTGTCAAAATCCTCAGAACTTACTTGGAACTGTAGTGGTTCTTTCATATCTTATCATATTTATTTTAACAATAAAAACACGAGACGGGTTTCGGTTTTTCAAATTTCAGTTTCGTTCAAAAGATATTTACGAATGAAGTGTTCAGATATGAAATTGTCTACGGGATAACTTCATGCCGTGTACAACAGTAAGTACAATGAGTTAGTGAATATTACTTTGCAATTCTGCTCATATCTCAGCTAAAAAACATCCAATTAACGTGAGGTTTTCACACATTACTTTGTGGACATATCAAATCAATCACTCATCACTTTGTGCACTTGCCAACAAAGTTACTAGATCCCTTTAACTTCCAAAGTCAGCGTACGTGCCCCGGTGAATATGTGACCGCTACACAAAGATACCGCAGAAATCGTACGACATTCCAACTCACCGAAATCGTAGAAAATCTGCCGTAGGTAAAACATATCGTGCGGCACTCGGTGCATTTGTGACTAAGGCATTACAAAGATTGAAAAACAAACAATTCAACAGTTAAAACACTTCAACTTACCGATGTTATCATGATCCAGAATCGATAGGAATGCAACAAGGAAAACTCTGTAACATCCCAACCACGAATTCCACATGATTCTTGTTCTGTTCTTTAATACATTTACGCGGAGGAAAACTAAATTTCTTATAAAAAAAAGCTTCTGGAAGTATGTGTGACGCTAAAATGAAAATGAAATGCGATACAGTAAGTAGCTCCAATGATGTTAACGGTGCCGTTCCCCAAAAAAAGTGATCAATAAGTGAAACAAAAGGCGTTTCGAAATCGATTTATTTGGTCCCCTCCTTTACCTTATCCCACGTCATACCAGCGCGATAATTTCAGTAATTGAATGGACGAAATAAGGTTATTCAGCCGAAACATTTTATACTGACAAGACGTGAGCATGCGCTATGTGTAGAATGAATTACTTAAACTGGAAGAGCCGTATTATGGTCGTTGTAATACAACGTTGTATTGCCAATCCAATGATATGGTGCGTATATATACTCCGAACAAGGAGTTTTCATTTTTAATGTAAAAAGATGATGTCAAATTGTCCAGATTTCAACACTTATTACAAACGTTGTACAAGTCAAAGTGTATTAGTTGTGACAATAACAACGTATTGAAGGGACTTTGTCCAAAACCTCAAAACTTACTTGAAACTCTATGGGTTTTTCATACGTTATTACATTAATATAAACAATAAAAACACGGGACATGTTTCGGTTTTTCAAATTTCCATTTCGTTCACAAGATATTTACGATTGAAGTGTTCAGAAGATGATAAACCGTCTACGGGATAATTTGAGCCGTGTACAAAGTAAGCGCAATTATATCACTTTGCATGTTTGCTCTTTTCTAGGCCCAAACACATTAAATTAACGTGAAATGTTCACACATTACTTTGTGGACATCATTTTAAGCGTGCATTTACAGTATAGTTGGTGTTTTGGTTATTGTTGTTGTTGCTGCTGCTGTTGTTGGTAGTTTTGGTGGTGGTGATAGTGGTGGTGTAGGTGGTGGTGTAGGTGGTGGTGGTGGTGGTTGTGGTGATAGTGGTGATAGTGGTGTTGTTGTTGTTGTTGGTGGTGGTGGTAGTGAAGGTGTTGGTATTGTTGTCGTCGTTAGTGGTGGTGGTATTGTTGTTGGTGGTAGTGTTGGAGGTGGTGGTGTGGTTGTGATGGTGGTGGTGGCGGTGTTGTTGTTGTTGTTGTTGATGGTGGTAGTATTGTTATTGTTGTAGCGGTGATGGTGGTAGGGGTAGTGCTGGTGTTAATGCTAGTTGTGGTGGTGGTGGTGATGGTGGTGGCGGTAGCGCTGGTAGTGGTGGTGTTGGTATTGGTGTTGTTGTTGTTTGTTGTTGTAGTAGTGTTATTGTAGTTGTTGCTGCTGCTGTTGGTGGTGGCTGTGGGTGGTGGCTGTGGGTGGTGGTGGAGGTGGTGTTGATCGTGATGGTGGTGTTAGTGTTGTTGTTGTTGTTGTTGGTGGTGGTGGTGGTTGTGGTGGTGGTATTGTTGTTGGTGGTGGTGGTGGTAGAGGTGGTGGTGGTGGTGGTGGTGGTGGTGGTATTGTTGTTGTTGGTATTGGTGGTGGTGGTTGGGGTAGTGGTGGTGTTGATGGTAGTTTTTGTGGTGGTGGTGGTGTCGGTGGTGGTGGTGTTGATATTGGTGTTGTTGTTTGTGGTGGTAGTGTTAGTAGTAGTGTTGGTGTTGATGGTAGTGGTGGTGGTGGTGTCGGTATTGGTGTTGTTTGTGGTGGTAGTGTTGGTGTTGATGGTAGTGGTGGTGATCGTGTTGGTATGGGTGTTGTTGTTTGTGGTGGTAGTGTTAGTAGTAGTGTTGGTGTTGATGGTAGTGGTGGTGGTGGTGGTGGTCTTGGTATTGGTGTTGTTGTTTGTGGTGTTGGTATTAGTAGTAGTGTTGGTGTCGATGGTAGTGGTGGTGGTGGTGGTGAAAGTCAATGTCTTTATTTGTAGTCCACTTCTTCAAGATTAGGAACAAACTTCTCTTGTGTATCACATTGTAAAAACCGAGGGATAATACAAAGTGTGGTTTATCGTATCTCTTATAAAACGTGTTATTTGCATTATAAAAATGGATAAAGGTTTTAGGCTTTGCTGTCCTAAAAAATAGATCGGGTATTGGTGGTGGATGACACGGAGCAAATAGATGGCACGGTCTAATGATCATCAATTGATCCATCATAACATCATCCAACTGGCTCACTCTTTGTAATAGTGGCATAATGGACAAAGATTGTTTTCTTTAATTATCGTGATGCCCCCGTGTTACTTATGATATGTTTATTTCATATGACGGCAAATGTTGATTGTATAGGTGTTGTTTGATAAATGTTTACCATTCATATATTGAGTATCCGGACATTTAATATGCAATCTTAAATTTTATCAGTATAGATATCACCTCAAGAAAAAATGGTCATCCGTGTATAGATATCTTGCAAGTTACTAAGTTGTTTATGAAACTCAATCACTTTTTTTCGTTTCGGCCCTCTGCACTATCCAAGTTCCCTCCCATTGTATGGGATTGATAAATGGATGATCTTCTTCCGTACTTTAATTTCTTGTAATGGTTTGCTGCACATCCTTTCAAAATGAGATAACGTTATTACATAATGATGGGGCTTTAGTATGCATGGGACAAAGCCAATTCAAAGCTTATACGAACTAACATTATCTGACTTTTTTTAACCGACCTTTCTTGATAACTTTCTAGTTCTTAGCTGGACTGTTACATTATTATTGAACAGTTTTGGCGCCAGACACACACAAGCTCGTTGCGTGTTCGTGTGTGTGTGTGTGTGAGTGTGTGTGTGTGTGTGTGTGTGTGTGTGTGAAAGAGAAACAAATTATAGACAAATGTCATTTGTATGCATGAATGTATGATACATACATTGTATGTGGGGTGTGGGTGTCAAGAGTGTGTATATAAATATAAGAGAAGCAAATAATAATATGGTGAAAACATGTACGTATGTGGGTGGGTTTTTTTTTTGTGTTAACGAAAATAAAATAGAACATTGTTATTTAGAGTACCTTATGTATGAATGTGCATTTTGTATGTTTGTTTGCATATAAAAGAGAATAGACAATTTAAAAAGCTCAGCTTAAATATGAACATTACATGCCCATTAAACATAACACATAAATAACAAGTGAAGACTTTTTAAACCCAAATTTGACAGGGGCGGATCTAGCTTTTTGCTAAGGGGGGGGGGGGGGGGGGGGGGGTTTGACCCAATGATGATGCGTAGTATTGTCCACGATTTTTGTTTTCTATTTTGAACTCCCGTAAGTGATTTTGTTATCACTTTCGTCCACGAGTCGCAAAGCGGTGGTTTTTTTGCTAATTTGAACCCCCGTAAGTGATTTTTTTTTTCACTTTTTTCACTGAAACATTTCCCCTTGGCAGCCCAGGGGGGGGGGGGGGGGTTAAACCCCCTCACCCCCCCCCCCCGTAGATCCGCCACTGTTTGATTTGTATGCAATTTTACCTGTCTGACATCAATTTTACCGACCCCAGGCAATTAGGCCAAGAGCAAGTGTCCATCAATGCCATAAGCAAATAGTTCAATTTAACGAGCCTGCGTTCATAATATCAGACTAGAATTCGTTTTCTTTTTTCTAATATGCAAACGGATAACTGGTTATATAAAGGAGAATAGATAATTAGAAAAGCTCAGCTGCTATGAGCATTGTATGCTCATTAAACATAAAATAACAAGCAAAGATTCTATTCCAGTTCGATATAAACCGGACATTGTCTTCTTGTGTAATAATAAGATAAATTACCTAGGCTGGTGGAATACTTTTCCACGAACAGGAAATAATTTTTAACTTGAAAGACAAATATTTCAGGGAATACAGATTTCACACAAAGTTATTAAAAAAATAAAACCTCCCACATTACTCAAGAAAATAGACAAATGAGGGGTGTTAATGAGCATACATACATAACATAACCATGATAACTGATCACAAGAAGCTCCCTATGTTTAACCCATTTAGAACAGGTCTAAAAAGTACTTGGGCTTTGATCTATGGAGAAAGCAGGTTATACCCAACTGAAAGGGGTTAAATTATAATGGTCTGTTATACAATAGAACTACAATTTAGAAGAAAAAAAACCTCAGGTAGCATTACCTTCATGAACCATTAATTAACAAACATACTAAGAAGATAATTTAGATAGGAACTCCTTGTCTAGAATGCTGTGTATTTATGGAAATAAAGGAAGTGAAGGGATCTAGTATCATTGTCCAAATCCTCAAAACTTCTTGGAACTCTAGTGGTTCTCTCATACAATGTTGTATTCAATAACAGTAGAAGCATGCCTGCATGGGACTGGTTTCGGTTTCTCGAATTTCCCTTTCGTTGAAAAGATATTTACGATTGTATGTTCAGATATTAAACTATCCACTGGATAGTTGTAACCGTGTACAAAGTAAGTCCAATAATTTAGTTTTATTTTGGAAATATCTTTAAGCCTAATTTTGTTTATTCATATCAAACTAGAACCAGCCGAAATATTCATCTACCTCTTGTTCGCACCACCTGTGCACTTAACTCCACTCGTATGCAAGCTATAAAAGAATGAAATTTATTGAGTGAAAATATAAAATCAAGTTCAACTTTAACTCGTTTTAAATATTTATGTAAGAAATATCTCTTTAATCGATATGTAGACACTTGTAAATAATGAATGAAAAAGTATGACAAGTATAATGTCACCTTCAATCAAATTAATTCTCATTTGACATATGATATGACCGATGTGTAACCATGTTTTGTGTGTGTGCGTGTTTGTGTGTATTTTTTTTTCTTCGTTTCTTTAATAGGATTATGAATTGAACATTATTTTATGTTTTGCATGTATAAGCGGGCCCTGTCAATAAGCATTTGCTTCCTTTTGGCCCGAATCATTCATAATTTTGTAACATATAAAACTAATATATAATTATATTTTAAACTTTGTATACGGTATATATTGTTTATGCTTGATTGAATAAACTGGAAACTCGAAACAAAAAAAATCAACATCACTTTGTATTCTCACTCATTCTCGACCATATAACATCCATTTAACGCACAATGTTCACACATTACTCAGTGGACATACCAGATCACAACAATACACATTGTACATGAAAGTTGAAGCTTCAACTAACCTTAATTTGTAGATTGGCAAGCTTTTTGTATAATACACATTGTATCAACCATTCATTACTTTGTGCACATGAAAGTTACTAGATCTCTTTAAAAGAGAAGACAGCATTGAATTTGTAAATCTTATGTACTTAGCAATATAATACTCTGTAACAACATTTTTGTAATAAATCTCAAGTATAAAGTTTCACAATGTTGACAAGATGCATTAAGTCATTCTTTAAAAAAATAATTGAATATGAAATATCTGAAATCGATGCTAGAAATTAACCTTTTTGCTCTCTTGCCATCTCAGAAAGATTACTTCGAAATGTATTCTCTTATACTGTTTAAATACTCATTAAATTGGATAAAAATAAACAATGCAAAATATAGCAAACATATCTGTTCTACTTATCTTGGGGGGGGGGGGGGGGGGAAATATCTAATAAGTACTTGAAAACAAGTTTATTAAAAATATCAAATAAAAATGAAACAATAGAAATTACTTCCACATCTAAAATATTGAAATCTCCATATTTCTGGAATATAAGCAAGAATCAGGGGCGTCGATCACGGGGGGGGGGGGGGGGGGGGGGGGATGGGGGGATATATCCCCCCCCCCCCCCATATTTGGGGTTCAAAAATATATAATAACATTAAAATTAAGGAGCATTGCCCCCTCTCATGAATGGAAGTTGTAGTCTTCTTTAAACCACTTTTTGATAATGCTAAACTGCCCAAATCCAAAATATTCCGGGACTGCGCCCCTGGAACCCCCATTAAGGTTATTTGACCCAGTACCAGCCATGTACTCATTAAAGGGGTAGTTTAGTTTCGGTAGAGATGGCGCTGCACATGACATTTTTTTGTGAGATAATGAAAAACTGAGTGTCGAATTTGAGAGAACATGCAATTTTAATGGCAGAATAAACTTTATTTGGTCAAAATCAGACCAGAAACGGCTGAAATATCAATAAATATATTTGATCTTATAATTATTTGGGGCCCAAAAAATTAGATGATTTTTTCAAAAAATTAAAAAAAATGCTTACACTTTTTCAAAAAATGTCAAAAGCGTTTTTTAAATAGTTGTTGATGATCTATCTACTTAATCATTATTTCAAAAGAACATCACATGCATTATTTTGTATGAAAAATGGTTGAAACCAATGCCTTTTTAGAAAGCGCCCTCTTGTGTTGTAATGGCTCTTTTTGAATGATAACAGGCTGTTTACTTAGTCGTTTGTATTTTTGTATACCTTTCGAGCATGGTGGAGTAATAACTATTAGTTTATAATGTTACTGTCCAGATTTGGTTACTAAAGTTCAGCCTTACCAAAACTGTACTACCCCTTTAAATAGTTTTATTCAGGACTTCTCTCTTGGCAAACTCTCGGGCGATCCTGGCCCACTGTGCGTTTGCGCTTCGCTCACTAAAATTGAGCTAACTATTCAATAGTTAATTGTATTTCTGGATATTACAAATCCCAAAGCTTCCGGGGGCTTCGCCCCCTGGACCCCCAATAGCTTTCCAATGTGGGTATCCCTTGACTTATTTTATTCAGGGTTCCATCAGGATGATTGCAATCGACAGTATTTATCTATCAGGCTAAAATTCATCCATACAGTGCCCTCATCATAACAGGGTGCTTGCAATGTGCACTTAATAGTCTTCCAATCTCTAAATAGCTAATTCAATTAAAAGCCAATTAACTAAAGAATAGTTAACTCTATATTTACATTATAGACAACATCTTTATATCTGGATATTACTAATCTCAAAGCTTCCGGCGGCTCCGCCCCCTGGACCCCCAATAAGCTTCCCAATGTGGGTATCCCATGACTGATGCTATTCAGGGTTCCATCAGAATGCTTGCAATATATGTATCTATCAGGCTAAAGTTCATATTGGACAAAGCCCAGCTCATAACATGAAGCTTGCAATGTGCACTTAATAATCTTCTAATTTCTAAACAGCTGAATTCAAAAGCTGTGCCCCCCCCCCCCCCCCCCCCCCCTCAGCCATAAAAACCCGGGCACGCTGCTGGGTTGTCGCTTCGCTCCCTCGCCAGAGATGGTCAAAATGACGAATCATCCCCCCAAATGGCGAGAAGAAATCGACGCCCTTGGCAAGAATAATCCCCTGTAGTCCAAATATCAATATAAAGTGGACATTCATAAATGCAATCTCCAACCAAAACCAGAGATTTATATAAAGTTCCTCACCATCGCTACAAGTGGCCGCTGTCTACCGACTGACGTCACTT
>JBAMJV010012088.1:0-59851 GCA_037951105.1 Echinarachnius parma
AAATAATTATTGGCTGCGCTAAATTGTTCTTTCACATCTGATATGTTGAAATGTAACGTTGAAATACGTTATGGGCAAAAAGTATTGCATTCGAAAAAGATCCTCTGCTCTACCAGCCACACTGAAAATTCTAAATAAAACTTGAATTTCTACAAACTGCCCAAAAACATAATTAAAGCCATGTATGTCTACTAGACTAATTCTGGCCCTAAGTATTAAATAGTTGTACAGGCTATATACTAACCGTTGTAGCAATAGTCATAGCTATCCATTCAGGTCACCAAACGCTTGTTCCTGGATGAGGAATTAATTGCCTTCTTTGGTTTTGGTTTGTTCACATCTAACACTGACGTGGAATTGATTTGCAACTATTTCAAGCAACAGGCTTGGCGATGCCTATGTCGTCATTTCTGTATCAAGTATTGACTACTCTAGCTTTGTACAATAACGAATGGTCCATTCGTTTCGTAATGTGGAGCGTATATCTAGTTATATCATGATCATAGCCCAATGAAAATCACTGTTCTCTCTTAGTCTAAGACCTAGACAGGGTACTCTACTATACTGTTTTATCCGGTCCGGCTGGCACTGTGTCTAGTTGCAGGGGCGTCGATCACGGGGGGGGGGGGGGGGGGATATATCCCCCCAATATTTGAGGTGGGGGGGATGGCCTGTATTATCATCCCCCCCAAATATTGGGGGGGGTAAACAAAAAACAACAAAAAGTATACTGGCGCATGTAATTGTGGAAGAGGCTACCAAATTGGACTAATATACACCGTTTTCTTTATATTTAGGTACTATTGTTTGTGTTATGATATATGTGCTTGTATATTTTGTCTGAAGTGAGATTAATCAATATAATACATGAATGCCTAAACATGTGACTGATGTGTATAGTTTCTTATATCGTATGTCTTATGTTATAAAGTCCTTACTCATTCCTCCATAAGCAAAAGAAGTGCGATCCGCCCTTTGGTTTTCTGCAAACTTGATTTAATTAATTGTGTTTATCTATAACACGGTAACTCAGAAACAAGTTTATAAAACGTGAAATTGATGCCTTAGGTATGCTCCAGATTGCACAATTTCAAGCCCCAAAATGCAAAAGCACCCACCCCCCAGGCGCGGATCTACGGGGGGGGGGGGGGGGGTTAGGGGGGTTTAACCCCCCCCCCCCCCCCCCCTTGGGCTGCCAAGTGAAAATGTGATGTGCATAGAAAAACGCCATCATTGTGTCCAGACCCACACAGTATCCGTATCGTCATTGGGTCAAACCCCCCCCCCCCCCCCCCTTAGCAAAATAACCCCCAAAAAATCGCCTCGCCGCTACGCGGCTCGTGGACGATGCTCCGCATCGTCATTGGGTCAAACTCCCCCCCCTTTAGCAAAATAGCCACCAAAAAAAATTCGCATCGCCGCTTCGCGGCTCGTGGACGATGCTCTGCATCGTCATTGGGTCAACCCCCCCCCCCCCTTAGCAAAAAGCTAGATCCGCCCCTGCCCCCCTCGGTAGCTTCGCTCCCTCGCAATGACTGATCATCCCCCAAACCATGAGAAGAAATCGACGCCCTTGTCTAGTTGTGTAGCAGTAACTGAACCAGAGCCGATGTCCAGATGTCGAAGGGGTACCAATTATTGATTAATGCCGTCCACACAATCGCCTGTATATGCGATGGCTTCTGTTTCGCAATGGCTTGCCACACCTTTCTGTCTTCTGGTAATATTCTGGCTTGGGTTAGAGAGTTGATGCGTCTAGTGTCAAAGTCCTCTTTTTTGCAATCTGTCCACTTTTGGGGTGGTCTTCCCCTTGGTCTATACCCCTGTATTCAACCGTTGAGGAGTTATGTGGCCTGTATGTGGATATCTTAGGGGGTTCATTCGATTCACATGTCCAAAGTACCTCAATCTTTTGGTTGTATCTTGATTGTTGATTGTTACTTCCCTATGTAGGTTGTTCATAATGGATGTGTTCCTGAGCATGTCAAGTCTTGTTACTCCCATGATTCTCCTGAGGCATGTCATTTCAAAAGTATGTAGTCTGTTGGCATCAATCTTTTCGGAGGTTCCAGATGTTAGCACCGTAGAAGAGATAATTATACAGTGGTAGTAATGCAAAAATAATCCCTGCAAATGCAATTTCAAACTCATGGATGTGAGGAGTACATTTTAGTCCATGCAGAGTGGTCGACCTCGCCGATTATTCTCGAGACATGAGCTAGTGACAGTTGTTCCTCGAAGCGGCCATTTCGCCATAGTACGTTTGTAGTAACACTCGATACGCACGTGCATTACACATGTGGTCGCAATTCATGTCAGGCCGCGGAGCGCCATCATGCGCGCACGCGTTGCGTATTCCGATCCACGGTGTCTATACAGGGGGGCCCAGAACTAACTGAACGGGGCACTTCCCAAAATAAAGTAACAAAATGAACATGTCCATCGGATAGGGTGTCATTTCCAATGAACAACGATACCAAGGAAAGTAATTTTTGACGTGTAGTTTTTATTTTAGGGCGCTTTGAGTGAGACCATGTCAGGTTCCTATTTTTGTCAATTTTTACCAAGTCAGTGCCTGATAAATGAGACTTATTGCCCTACATACCATTGAACACGCGAATATTCCGCGCGCCATTGTTAGTGTGCATTCAGCTGTGTGCCGAGCGGTGCCGAGAGAATGGGAATTATTGGTCAATAAGTATGACGGGCAGTAAGTCTCATTTATCAGACACTGACTTGGTAAAAATTGACAAAAATAGGAACCTGACATGGTCTCACTCAAAGCGCCCTAAAACAAAAACTACACGTCCAAAATTACTTTACTTGGTATCGTTGTTCATTGGAAAGGACACCCTATCCGATGGACATGTTGATTTTGTTACTTTATTTTGGGAAGTGCCCCGTTCATGCGGGAAGAACTCGGACTAAAGAAAAGGTAATATTTCGTTTATCAATATGTTAGCTGTTATGATATGATGTAAGGTAATTCATTAAAACTTTTCTCTCATGTCTCACCTGCGTTATCCAGGGCGTTTACCTTGATTGTATTTATGTTTTATTTTTGTCTTCTTCTGTTTCAGGTCTGAGAATATTGTTGACTACCTTTTGATCAAGTGGATGTCTATCTTCATGTATCCACTTGTAAAGGTAAATATAATAGACTAGGCTATTAGATGAACATATAACAATACTATCTCTCTATTTATCGACATTATATTGAAATTAAGAAGTTTCCTAAATGTATGTTTTACGTGAAATTTACATCACTTGTTTTACTTGTAAATGTATGTTTTACGTGAAATTTACATTACTTGCGTGCGTGGAGTGAATGAGTACACGTGTATTTGTGTGTATGTGTGTTGATTTCTTTTCTGGGGACCTACCCCCACAAGCATCTGCTTTTATGTTGGTTCCCCCACATATGATTTTTACAAATTTCAAATATAAACAAAACATACTCTAAATTGATTTATAAGTACTTTCTGTATACTCTGTATTCTATAATTTCATTTATTATGTACATGTCATTTTGTATATATAAGATGTTCATATTACTATGTTGTTTGATTTGTACGTTACGAATATAATTTGTGGAAATCTTAATAAATGAAATGAAATGAAATGAAAAAAAAATAAATAGAATAGTGTGAAAACGTGCAGTTTACTTGTATTAACCAAATACCACGAGTGCCTTAACTGTAGTATAAGTTACACAAACTGTTGGATATGAACTTGATTTTATAGATAACTTAATCCACAATTTCTTTACACTGTTACGACATTTGTAATTCGTCATTGTCTAGTTTAAAATAACATTAAGGGCAATATTTTTTTCTATTAATTCTATTTCTATAAACACTAGTTATTGAAATATGACAATGGCCAAACAAATTTGTACAGTGAATTTTTCGAATTCATCGTGAAGTTTTGTGCGACAGCTTTTGTAGCCTGTTTTCTATACTGAACACAAATCATGGATCTGCAAATGTTCACCTATATATACTCCTCACAAAAAGTTCCGAAATCCAAGTTTGAGCATTCATATCTCTCTTATTACTTAATCACCGTTTATGAATGTGGTAACATTGGAAAGCTTGTATTCTCCCCTTTACATTGATATGACATTTGCTATGAATATATTATCATGGATAGTGCATAACGAATATGGGGCAAGTCAAAAGTGAAACGTTGCAAAATGCATTGATATTGTCAACAGCGTACCCTCCTTTTGTTAGGAGAATTAAGTGTTCTGAATGATGTTAAATCGGTCATGCGTGAATGTCAATTGCGAATGATCATTTTCTCTGGGGGATGAAATGTGTCTTTATGAATTTGAGGTGGTGCAATAACTTTTGTGTATGTTGTTAGGAAGATGTAATGTGTTTTATTGGCTTATTCAGAAATTATAATTATATGTGACTTTTACACACTATTGCCGCAAGTTTGTCAGTTGTCCACCACAATTACAGAACAAACGTCACTTTTGCGTTGTCCAAACAACAGTAAAAATCATAATTGTATTCATGACCACTTAAAAATCATTCCATCCTCCAGGGGAAATGATAATACTCCATTGACATCATGCATTGTCACCTCAACATCATTAAGAACATCAATTATTCTTCCAATTACATGATAAATCATATTGACAAAATGTCACTTATGACTTTGCCCCATATTCGGATGTAATGCACATTCCATGATACAAAATCCATAATAAATGTCATACCAATGTAAAGGGGTTTAAACAAGCTTTCCAATGATACCAAATTTATGAACAGAAATAAAGTAATAGGAGAGATATGAACGCTCAAACTCAAATTGCGGAAATGTTTGCGGAAACAGTCTTTTTGCAAATCAAACATAATGATAATTTCTCAATCAGTCAATAAAACACAAAACATCTTCCTAACAACATAGAGAAACGTAATTGCACCCCTCGAAATCATTGAGACACATTTCATCTTCCAAATAATTATAATACACCATTGTCATTCACGCATGACCGACTTAACATCATTCAGAACACTTTATCTCCCAACAAAAGAAGGGTACACTGTTGACCATATAGATGCATTTTGTAACATTTCACTTTTGACTTTGCCCCATATTCGAGTGTCATGCACATTCCATGATAAACAAATCATAGCAAATGTCATATCAATGTGAAGGGAGAATACAAGCTTTCTAATGATACCACATTCATAAACGGTAATTAAGTAATACGAGAGATATGAATGCTGAAACTTGGATTGCGGAACTTTTTGTGAGGAGTATACAACTGAAAACATGAATCATTATACATTATTAGTATTCTTTACATATTTTTGTTAACAGCGTCGGGTCATTTACCAGCTGTACACGTTGTACCAGGCAATCAAGATCCAGAGCGAGAACGGACCGATTGACGGCATCGATGGAGAGTGTTACTTTACTCTGGTGTACGAATCCCTTCTGAACCGAGAAGTCCAATTCCAAACAGTGGTATAATTAATGAACATTCTGTTATATGGTACGAGAATTAATAGTGCGCGAATTATTAGTATTGCTTTCATAGCATTATAATTATGCACATTTGAAGCGATATAAGAAAGATGACAACCTACTTTTGTTTTCATATTCAAGAGACCTCATTGTGCACAGATTAAAGTCGAAACCTTTATCCATATGTTTTGCTTTAAAATGGACGCTGAACGTTTGGCCAATATGCGAATGATGCATAAAAGTATGATTGTTATGATTTGTGTACATGTATCGACTTTCTAATCGTAGTAGAAGAACAAATTAAGAAAAAATAGTTATATATAGTAGAAGAAACAATGTAAGTAGATAAAATTTAAAGTAGGAGTAGTATAAATAGCATTAGTAGACAAAATGCACACATAGTACCACTATAACTAGTATGACTACAGTAGTAGTAGTAGTAGAAGTAGTAGTAGTAGTAGTAGTAGTAGTAGTAGTAGTAGTTGTAGTAGTAGTAGTAGTAGTAGTAGTAGTAGTAGTAGTAGTAGTAGTTGTAGTAGTAGTTGAAGTAGTAGTAGTATAGTAGTAGTAGTAGTAGTAGTAGTAGTAGTAGTAGTAGTAGTAGTAGTAGTAGTAGTCAGTGGCGTAGCGAGGGTCAAGTGATTGGGGGGGCACAGCTGCGAGGGAGCGGAGCGACCAAGCCCGAGGGCGCGTAGCGCCCGAGGGGGGGAGGGGGGTTTCCCCCCTCCCACGGTAGGGAGCTTTTGCAAATTTTTACTTGAAATAATGCAATTTGGTGCATACCTTGGAAGGAAATTTGATAATACTGAATTAAAGAAATAATTTCCCTCATGATAAAGTATACACACACAATCAAACCTACGTGTACACACACACCAGACTCAAATACTCTCACGCCGTATGCTTGTCTACATTTATTTGGGGGAGGGTGTGGGAGGGGGTTCACCCCCTCCCAATTTTTTAGAAATTTTTGAAATTGGTGTTTAAAATATCACTGTAGAAGTATGGTCATTATTGTCTTTATCATTGTCTTAATCATGGGTGTTAAAATGGTATATAATAGTGAATCTACTCGTTACGTATTTTAAAACAGTAATAGCGAGGAAAGATTAAGCCCGTGAGATGGATCCACGTGATCCTGTATACTATAGAGCCATCGATATAGTCTAGGGCATTGAGCTCCAATGGAACTAAGCAAAAGTGGAGGGGAGACATTGCGAGGAAGCGAAGCGACCGATTGGGGGAGGGTGTGGGAGGGGGTGTCCCCCTCCCACAGTAGGGAGCTTTCGTATTTTGGGGCCTGAAATTGTGCGATTTGGTGCACACCTAAGACAGAAATTTCACGTAATATAAAGTATATTAGTATGGAACCAAACATACTTAATGACAAAGGAGGGGGACAATCTCCTCCCCTTTCTAATGTGGGGGACATAATATTCCAATTTTATTTGCATTCAGCGCATATGAACCGAATTTACTAAAAGATATATTATTTCAAATTATTTTATTTTCCGATGATAGTGTGCTATAGACATGATAGATGAGGGTCTAATAAATTTCGTATATATTTCAGAATATGCGCGCGAAGCGCGCGGCAAAAATTAAGATTTACAGTCCTTTTCAAACTAAAAAAAACACAGCTATGCTCGGGTCCCTTGAATTAGTTTCAGTAGGCCTATGCTCAACTGATGCAGATATCGACTCTGGAGAAGATGACTGGTGCTCCTTCAATCATGATCATCAACAATATGCCTAGATTATGCATCATGAATTAATGGAACGGGTGCATTTGGAGTGAAGAAATTAGTAAAAGAAGTTTGTCTTTACCTAGACATTTAGGACTACGTAGTGCAGCTATGTGCCTTTATAGCCTGCATGAAGGCGTCAAAATTATCTATAAAAGCGGGAGGCAGATTCAAGATCCTAAAAGGGCCCTTGGTATGATAAACGATTTACCATGCTAGGAAGTTTGTTAGGCCTATACGCGCTCTATGTCTTCTGAAATGCGGTGAGCGTCGATCCTCGCGCACGGGACTGAAAATTTGCATAAGGCGCTATATTGGAAGGATTCTTCAAACTGATATAGGTGCGCTATTGCTAGTACTAGGGAACGACTGTTATGTTCTTGGTTATTATCGTTGATAATGATTATTATCACACATTAAATAAAACGTGATATTAATGAATGATATACATTGTAGACACATTTGGCTTCATGTCGGGTGGTCATTTTTTTTTTTTTTTTTTTTTTTTTTGCCAAACGATTGGGGGGGGGGGGGGGGGCACGTGCCCCCCGTGCCCCCCCGTAGCTACGCCACTGGTAGTAGTAGTAGTCGTTATCGTATAGTGATAGTAGTAGTAGTAGTAGTAGTAGTAGTAGTAGTAGTAGTAGTAGTAGTAGTAGTAGTAGTAGTCGTTGTCGTATAGTGATAGTAGTAGAAGTAATATATGCAGTGTAGTTGTTTGTATTTCCTCCCCACTGTATTTTAGGCTCTGTTCATCGTTGATGAGGACGACCGTGTATATCTGACGGTTGAGGTGTTGGACGTCGACAGCATTCAACAGGTCAAGATGAAAATCATGGACGCAATCTGGTATGGCGGCTTGTGCCTGCTACCACGGGAGGCAGATGCTGTTGCATTAGGTAACCCGTCATTTTAATGTTTTTATCCATCACTCCGGTGATCCATCGCACATATCCCTTTAGTTGATTCGTAATCCTTCGGGTTTGTGTCATGATTTTAATATATTCTGACCCGTACGAGCAATGCAAACTTATTTAGCTCCGCTGGTAAAGCAACGGTCTAGCAATCCCGTGGTCTGGGGTTCGAATTCCGAAGAAACCTTATTTTCGTTGCTATTTGTTTAAATATAGAACAGTCCTGCATTATGTAGACAAACTGATATAATGTGACTAGTATAATATATAAAAACTAAAGCGAGAGCAGGTATTATGTATTTTGAATATGGTTGGTGCATTTCACGTTTACGAGAAAGACATACTCATATTCTTCAACATGTCCTTGTGTCCTAAAACTTAAGAAAATTGAAATAATTGATTCATATTAGTCGTATATTGGATGGAGGATTATTTAAACACCGTTATGTAACGTTTGAGCATTTCACTTTTGCAAGCAAGGCAGACTTATCTTCATCTTCAGCTAGTCCTTTTGTCCTAAATCTTCAGAAAATTTAACTCTTTAATTCATATCAATATGGGCTATGGCTATTTGAACATTGTAGTTTGGATGAACGGTTATGGAAACACGGTAGCTCTGCAGGATTACGATCACGTGACCGATCAGAATATGACTAGACTTAACACGATGAAGACCTACGGGGTAAGTGTTGCGTAGTTATACAAAGAAGGTTAAGATACTGTAATATTTTGAACATAATACTCAGTAAAACCATAACGTGCTTTTAATTTTCTTGTGATAGATGAAAAAAGTTTGCAGATATGTTATAATATTTGGCTATTATTTTTGTTAAATGATTTCCATATACGCCTATGTCATTAATGAAATCTGTAAACTAAAATGAAAAGAATTATAGTAACTCTCGTGTTGCGCTAACGTTAATGTGTTGTGTATACTAGCATGTCATGTCGTACTTAAAACAGATTATAAAGGTTTAATAACGAGAAAATATAATTAGAGGAATTCGGTCGCTGCTCATCTCAACGCTCCAATCTGAGTGATTGTGTTTCGTTCTAGATCGACAGTGGTTGCCGCATTGCTCTTGTGGACAAACAGGTGGTCGCTACTGATGCCTACCAATCACTTGACATCAAGACAATTTCTTCTAGTCAATGTAAGTCGCATGAGTGCCCTTTAAGACGTCAGAACACCTGCTAAATATGTATTAATATATTTGTGATTATTTCTCAGATCTTAGATATATTTCGTAAAACATGTCGACAAAATAATAGTAGAAAATAAATAATAGTGTGACCAAAATATAATTTTAGTTCCAAAAAGGTTAATAAATCAAATTAAAACATAAACATAATAAACTTATTGTGTTAATATCTGTTTACCCTAGATCAATCTCTGAATATGACCACTGCCTCTCAGCCAAGAGAGGCGTCACCTCAGCAAGCTATCGGCAATACGTTCCATCTCAAGGTATTTGCCTAATATAGAACTGTTTCCAACCTCCTCAACAGGGGCCGCGGAAAGGTTTTGAAAGAAGAGGGCTGACCACATTTTAATTGTTATCATAATTGTTATTTTATCTGTAGTTTCATTATCATAATCGAGACTCCTATGAAGGTTTTCGCAATTATACATGTCGTATAATAGTAACATTATTTATAGACTAATAAAATCGATGTCCTATCTAAATCACTTACGACCCCAGTAACGTAGCGTTCAGTATGTTCATACGAATCCCGTTTACGTATTTTACTTCAAATCAACTACCAATGTGATGTTAAAATCATTCTAACTCGTAACAACTAAATATTTGCCCAATTTAACATACGGTTGAACATTTGATTGCCAGGTTTAGCTAAAAAGTCAAATGGTGGATCACCTTATACCTGGGAAATATATTAAAATGTGACTTTTTCAAGTATGTAATTAAACTTGTTTGATAAGTACATCATTGTCATTAATAAGTAATGTAGTTAAATAGTCGGTTTATGATCGCCAAAGGTATTTATAATCGCGATGTTCATCACCGTAACTCACAGGAGAGAAACACTGAACATGCTAGACAGGACCGCACTGGGCAAGAGGTATTGGATCGATATCTCGCCATCCCCCGTATGCTGACCATGAAGGTAAGTCAACACAGCAATGCGAAATGTTTCACTGAGACGTTTTGTGGCGAACTTTATAAATGATTCATCTTAGTGATAGTAATCAGGTTACGTATGTAACTATTCCCGAAGAAAGTGAGGTAAATAGCAAATTGATTATCAATTTTGGGGAGATTTCCTACGCTATATATTAATTCTTACACTCCAAATATGAAAAATAAATAAATGCATACAGCTGGCTTAATTGATCGCTTAATCTATCCTCTACCCCCACCCAAAGCCCACCAAAACAAACAATATAGTACAACATTTGTATAAATCATGAAGTTTATCATGACGTGACGAATTTCAATACCAATATTGAATTTACTTTAAAGGTATGGTGACAAGAAAACTGCGTCAAAATTGGGTTTTACTGTATCTAAGGTAGATTTTCATGAAGATTACTAATACAAACATATTTTCCTCGTGGGAAAACCCGGTAAAATAAAAAAATCAACTTGTAAATTCACTTTCGGAACCCCCGTAAAAAAACTGAGTCCCGGGCGAACAAAAAATGACGTCATCTTTGTGACGTCACCTGCAGGCAATCGCAGTTTAGCTCGGTCATAGACGTACACGCTGAGTGCAATACTCACGTTGACATAGAGATATTATTTCCATTTGTTTCAATATTTGCAAACATTTGTTCAGGTTTATATCATGGACGATATACACTCAGATGTGTAGCTGCATCCTGCTACAATTCATTTCTTAGCAATTCTTAAGCATTTTCAGTAAAACCTCAATTTACTAGCAAAAACGAGTTTGTTTTACAAGCAAGTCATAGGCTCTGCATGTAAACAATGCACATTCCTCCGCGTTGCGGTCTGCATGTGATGTCATGAATCGTGTGACACGTGCGCACATTCCTGCTCTGCTGTAAATGACTTTTTTTAGGAGCATGGAACGCCGATGCGTAATAAAGCAAAAAAGTTGCATGAAATTTACCTTTTTTTCCCAACTTAAGAATTTCTTTTAAAAAAAGAGTGTGGTATATCAATAAAGGCACATATTTAAAGCTATAAACCTGAATCAAAGCCGGGATTACCCCCCTCCTTTAATATGTAGGTCGCCATCGACCCGTACTTGGAGAGTGTTCTGGATGTAATCCTGAAGACACCCTCGGTGACTCCTCTCCCCATCAGAAGCTTCTTCCACACACTCGATGATCTGGCGGCGCAATATGGAGGTGGCACAGGGAAACAGTTTGCAAACAAGTGGAAAAGAGATTGGTGGGTTCCTTTTATGGATGAATTCGCAATCACTGTATAATGGTGCAGTAGCTTATAGCATGCGGATAGCCTTCCCAAACGTAGAATTAAGACGCATGATATTATTATTACCATGACTCCGAATTGAAATTTTTGTTCCATATCCTCGATAACCTGGCGGTGCAATATGGGGGTGCGAAGAAAAACAAGTGGAACAGAGATTTGTGGTTCCTAATATGTGGAGATTTGTGGTTCCTAATATTGACGAATATGCAACCATCATACGCATGCATGAAGTGTACTCAAATTATTAAAGTAGCCTATAACTATGAAGATCCATCAAATTTGTATTCTTTGAATTCATGAGACGATGACTTCTCTCCCTGTATATGAAGCTTCATCGATACACTCGTTGTATTATGGGGGTAGCAAACAATATAACCAGTTTAGAAACGAGTGGGACAGAGATTGATAGGTTCCTCAGAATATGCAACCATTTGCATGCCAAAACAAAGCGTAAGCAGGATGATGACCGATCACGTTCGGAATTTCATGTCCCTCAGACCATTATCCTCATCAGAAACTTGTCCCACACACTCGTTGAACTCTTTGCTTAATATAGATGTAAAGCCATGACACAGTTGGCTAAAAAGTGGAAACAGGATCCCGAGTGGGTTTCTATTACTGAAGGAATAACAACCACTTTAAATGTTGAGTGGTATTGCATTTACTGAATATTGTACGTTTCTATAATGATTTCCGATACGGTTATGATACCAATATCTTCTCATTTATTGTTAATAACCGATCAGTACATCGGTAAACAAATTGGGTTCAATATTAAATCATTCATATTTCAAATCATTTATACAGAAAAGGTCAATCACACGTCGATGAATTTTCATATATTATAAATTGTAATACTTCTCTACTACTTTTCTCCATAGTTTGTCCCACATGTGGATGCCAATACTCGGGAACCTACCTTCCCAATTTGAGATGCCTAGGTCGAGCACAGCGGATGGCTGCCTCGCTGTTATCGTTGCTGCATTGGATGCTGCCATCAAGGATATGAAACCCGATGAGGTTAATTGATAACATTTGATGCACATGATTCAATTTAGAAGAGAGAGTACTTTACAGTCAAGAAGGAAACTCAAACTAAAGCGTGTTAAGAGATGAAAGAGATTCATCATATAGGAGGTTTCATAATGCCCCAATACTTAAGGCTAACAAAATACCATGTTGAGTATGTGCAATATTGCAATTATTTTTTTCTAAGCTTAAAGATGACGCCCCGCCGCTTGATGACTTTTTTTTTAGGGTCTTGCTCATCTTTTAAAACAACATTTTTGAAAATCGGACCTACCGTTACGAAGTCACGTTACCTTTTGTCTATGCATGTCAGCCCGAAAATCGCTCAATTTCGTGATTTGTGTACAAAACATATGTAAATATCAGTTTTCGTAAAACTTTGGTCTTGTTTACATTTCAGGTGTTTGTTTTGGTGTTCAAAATAATTGAATTATAGTTAAAAATAAAATAAACAACAACAAAAATAAAATAAACAACAAAAAAAATAAAATACATAAGTAAAAAAATAAATAAATAAGAAATTATAAAAAACGATAGAAAACATAAGGAATAACCTGGCTCTTCCAATTGTTGTTGTTGTATTATTATTCCATATGGTCTAAAGAATATATGTAGTGAAAACCAATGTTAAATTATGAGGAATATATGATTTATGGGTAAAAGTATGAATTTTATGACCTTATTTGGATAAATTACCATAAATATGCAAATTAATAAATTGTTAATAACATTAAAATTACAATTGTATTATATACACTTCACTTAACATGCGGTCGGCAGTTTCGCGGCCGAGATCTTAAGGGGGGCCATAATGCCACCACCCCCCCCCCCCCCCCCCCCCCGGCCGTAGAAAGACTTCAAATAGCCCGGCCTTTTTAGGGTTAAGGCGTACCCGGACACTGATAAACAAGGCATGTCATGTAGAGTATTGTATATATGTTACGGTTGCAGACCCACTATGCCTGTGATCCGAGCTATATTGTGCTTTATCATTTTCCCTTTAGATCAATCATTTTTCATCAAGTAATTTTAACTTCTCCTACGTTCCTGTAACCAATCGGAGAAACTGGTCCGTATATTCAATGATGATGAATGCTTCTCTTTTTTTCCTGATCATGCTCATAGGAGCAGCGAGAGCGCCTTCCATATGGGAAAGACTTCCCTGTCCAGTCTATCATGGTGGCTTCGTACCTGGACGACTTGGCTAACATGCCCAAAGTGCGCCCTCCAAAGCTGAACCGAGCATGCACTAACATTGCCAAGGTACCAAATGTGGAGTGATTAGTGGATGTAGTAATTTCTGATTGTCATGATGACATACATCATAATGATTTCAGCTACAGTGTGATTGTGTTTAGCTATATGTTTACATATCTTATACCTAAAAAGGATAGGTCCATACAAAATGTTCGATCAGCTCGGCAGAAACAGTCGGCATCCAGTGGTGTGCACAAAGGGGGGCGGACTAGATTTGTCTTGGGGGAATTGGGGCTAGGAGGGAGAGACCACTTCTCGACAGGAGAACCGAAGTCTGCATAGAACAGATCACCAATACGTAATATACTAACATTGGGCCCGGGATTAAACGGTTGAACCCCCCCCCCCCCCTCCCCCACCCCCCCCCCCCCCCCCCAAGCCACACCACTAATAAGGGTGAACAATGATATTAAACGTTAAAATAATCTTACCAAAAATTATGTTTTGAGGTCTCTTCATCATTTTACGTTGTATTATTTCATTTCGTTTATTTACGTTCATCTTATGTATCACATCAAACATATATTATTATATCGGTTGTTATGACAGGAATACCGAGGACGAGTGAGTCACAAGGCACCCCTCCAACATCTCTTCGAGATAACTCATCATGACGTCGGGGTCCTTCTCCAGTCACGTGATCTGGGCGATGAATAATTCCTGAATTACGCCGTTTCTTCCATGGGAACACCCTTAATGGTGCCGTCAGACCGAGCTACGCTTCTCCTGCGCTCTAGACAATAGCTGGTCACAATCTCTGGAATGTATCTGCAAAATGTCTTTTGTTAAATGACGAATGAATGGGAGGATTATCGCACATGGGTGAAAGGATAGCCTCTCATGCATGGACATACAACGGCTCCCTGAACAAAAGTTGAGCAGATGTGAGGTCGTGGAAGAGCTAGCTACGGTTGTTTTGGACATGTCGAAAGCAAACGCAAAACTCTGGCGACCTAATCTTTTGTTCAGCGAGCTATTGTCTGTGCATTCATGGAAGGATATCTTTTGACACATGTGAGATAATCTTCCCATTCAGATCCTCATTGGACAAAAGACGCATTCCAGTGCTGGTGACCAGCTATTGTCTAGAGCGCAGGAGAAGCGTGGCTCTGGTGTGACGGCAGTTTAATCAAGGATGGATTCCCATTTGTTTGTAATACTCATGAGTGTGTATAACTATAAATATATGGTACAATATTCAACGCTGTACATCTTTTCATTTAAGCATTACTCAACTAATCAGGGTAAAAAATACGGTAAACACGTAACAATATATGACCTGCCTAATGCTACAGTCACAAATGGTCCGATTTGGGCTACGGCGCCCGTACGATGCCACTTTTAGGTGAAATCTTGCGGGAATCTTGCGGCGCCCGCACGGGTGCCGTGGCTATCGTACGGTTGCCGTTGCATTTTTTCTCGCCGTACGATGTCAAAAATTTGTTTAACGCGGAGTTAAAACAAAAAATGCATCGTACGATTTTTTACCTGCCGTAAGCCCGTAGACACAGCGTAGAGAGCACCGCACGGGCACCACAAGGGCATCGCACGGGCACAGTACGGACATCGCAGCCTTTTTTTCGAATATCGTACGATTTTGAGACAGAAAATTTGGCCACTCAAATCGTACGGGTACCGTGGAGTCACCGTAAGAGTACCGTAAGGCACCCGTACGGGTACTTAGTTTGTGTTCACGAGGGCCGTGCGATTTATGTTTTACTTTAAGACAAAGGTCATCGTACGGTGCCTGGAGAGTATGTGACTGCTACTCTAAAATACCACAGACATCGTACGATATCACGATTTCCCAAAATCGTAGAAAATCCGCCGTAGGGAGAAAAATCGTACGGCGCCCGGACCATTTG
Source organism: Echinarachnius parma (assembly GCA_037951105.1). NCBI lineage: Eukaryota > Metazoa > Echinodermata > Echinoidea > Clypeasteroida > Echinarachniidae > Echinarachnius > Echinarachnius parma. The sequence continues at coordinate 15,720 of JBAMJV010012088.1, forward strand.
TGACTGTAGCATAAGTGGGCACATTTTGCCACTATCATATTTGTGTTGGTATATTTACAGTTAAGATTAGATTTACATAAAAAAATGATTTGTGTTTTGATTTTTTTCAACAAATTTTTGTTTAAACATTTAGATCTAAAACATAACCCGTCTGTTGCTCTACGTTGTCGTGATAAATGTAAATGAAGTGCATGTTTTAAAAAATATATATATATTATGAACAAGTCGAGTGAAGTTTGAATTTATCTGCTGAAATTTCATACAAATGATCAATAAAAAATTTTCATTTACTAAAATGAACTTTCACATGAAATGTATTCTCTTGTACTAAAGAAACAAATATAAATTCTATTAATTTTCTATACATGTTATGGCCAGCAATATGCAAATTAGTTTTAAAATGTTTTCTATACAAACGTCCTGAAATGTAAAATATGTAAACCCATGCAGGTTCACAGGAGAAAAATAGTAATATGCTTGGCAGCTCACTTGCATGTCGCCTTGAAAACTACTATGTATACTTGACAGGACACTAAAAGACATGGAATACTTAGAAATGGGTTGTGCTATATTATACAAGTTGTTACATCAACAAGGAGATGCATTTTCACAAAAAAGGTTCCTTTGCCACCAAAATATCATAAACGTCAGAATTCAAATCATTTTATATGTTGTTTAATCGGGTGCGGTTCGTTATTCCGAAGGTTCGTTATTCCGAAGGTTCGTTATTCCGAAGGTTCGTTATTCCGAAGGTTCGTTATTCCGAAGGTTCGTTATTCCGAAGGTTCGTTATTCCGAAGGTTCGCGATTCCTAAAATGAAATCGGGTTCGTTATTCCGAAGGTTCGTTATTCCGAGGGTCCGTTATTCCGAAGGTTCGTTATTCCGAAGGTTCGCTATTCCTAAAATGAAATCGGGTTCGTTAATCCGAAAATGAATTTGGGTTTGTTATAATGCTATAATTTCATATAAAGAGATAAAATAAACTTAAATGTTTGATTGGTCTGGCCAAGGGAGGGAAAGGGGGAGGGGTATGCTTAATGCAGGCTGTAAATTAAATAAACAAAATACAAACTATAGTATTATAACAAGCCCGATTTAATTTTCGGAATAACGAACCCGATTTTATTTTCGGATCAACGAACCTTCGGAATAACGAACCTTCGGAATAACGAACCCGATTTTATTTTCGGATCAACGAACCTTCGGAATAACGAACCCGATTTTATTTTCGGATCAACGAACCTTCGGAATAACGAACCTTCGGAATAACGAACCTTCGGAATAACGAACCTTCGGAATAACGAACCTTCGGAATAACGAACCTTCGGAATAACGAACCTTCGGAATAACGAACCTTCGGAATAACGAACCTTCGGAATAACTGAACCTTCGGAATAACGAACCTTCGGAATAACGGACTGTAACCGTTTAATCATCATATTATAAGTAGCGCCACCTATTGGTGACCTCTTTACATTTTATTGAATGTTATTAAAATTGTACTTGAACAAGTATTGGCACCTCCATTAAACCCTTATTGGTAATCAGTACTTTTGTGTATATTTGACTGAGTATGAGCCAACTTTCTGGAAGACTTCGGACTTTTGAATCGAAATACATGCCTATTTAAATTTAGTAAAGACGTGGTATAGGAAGTGGACATTTTCTGTAAATTGTGTGGATTTTTGTCATGTACCTATATTAACATGTGCATAACAGGTATCTTGAAGTGATTTCTGTATAAAATTACCTATATTAGCACGTACATGAAAAGTATTGTATTGAAGTAACAAAGTTCAACAACCAATGAGCATGGAGCATTGTAGCAAATACAACGGTAGTTTGACACTTACGGAAATTGGACAAGTTTTTCTGAAATGGGCCCAGGTGATTTTAAAGGGGTCTTGTCATTCTTGTCCAAATCCACAAAACTTATTATATTTTCAGTTGATGTGAGCTTATAAGCACGTATCCAAACATCACGAGTAAGATTCGAATTCTGAACAAAAGAAGAGTTTTATACATTTGTGATGCAAGGAGGCATCACCAAACTCATATTGTTAATGTTAAAATGGATATGTATGTGTATATTTGTGTGTGTATCCTCAATTAAAATAAAGTTTCAGATGCAGTCATTATATATTACAGTCAAACCTGTCTATAGCGACCACTCAAGGGACCGGCGAAAAGCGGTCGCTATAGACAGTTGGTCGCATTAGACAGGATGGCGATCATTTTGAATGTATGGTCGCATATCGTGACTATATGCACATGTGTAATTAATTGACATCTGTACACGCACATTTCGATAGTTATTTTAGTATTTGTTGCATGAATAACCACAACAAAATTGAAATTATATATCAATGGCGTTATATTTAAAATGATATTAAATGTTTGTATTATCTTTCAAGTGAAATTGAAATTACAAAATGTATCAATGTGCCATTTATTATGTTTGTCATCATTACAGAATCAGCTACGCTTATGCACAGTATAGTTTTCTATAGAATTCTGAAGTAAAAATGCAAGGAGCGCAAGGATAATCATTAAAAAGAGTGAGAAAAACTCCGTCTCGGCGATTAAAATTTGTTAGTGATGTTGTGATGTAGTATAGTGCCTTTGTTCAACGCATATCTGTATGAGCACCAGGTACTGAAGAGCTTGAATATTCTTTGTTTATGAGTTGAAGCACTTTTTGTCGGTAATTTAGCGTCTCTCTGAAGTTCATTGTCATTTTAAAAGCTTGTTGTATGCATCGACATGTTCAGAATTGGAGCCTTGAGCGACCAGAGGCGAGAGATTTGATACCTTGGGCGCTCAAGCGCTAATTTTGTGGTCGCTATACACAGATTTATATCTGTGTCGGGACCCAAATAGGGTGGTCGCTGGTCGCGTTAGGCAGGTAGTCGCATTACGCAGGTCGCTTAACACATGATTTTCACGGGGGGACCAGAGAGCGGTCGTTATGAGCAGGTGGTCGCTATAGACAGGTGGTCGCATTGGCAGGTTTAACTGTATTACATCATAAAGCCTTTGAAATTTGGTCTGAGAAAAATAAGAAGGTTCACATCGTAAAATGTCGATGGTCATGATTGCAGTGAAATTAAAACTTTAAATACACAAAGGAAGTATATTTCAGAGTATGCAAATAATGGTTTAAATCTGAAATATTGTCTTTTATTGTACGCAGATGTCACGTATGCATGGTAAAGCCCTGGGTCACGGAAAATAAATATATAATTACTTCTTTTCTGAACTTTTAATGAATATTCCCGTTCAATTGGTTATTACTGAAATGTATTGTATTGTATATACGTGATCATTTGATGACATTTTTAGAAGGTGAATTGTGTCATTACGTAAAAGTGATCCATTAACTTTTTAAAGTTCAAATAAACTCACTGTCATTTATCTTAAAACTATTTGTTTGGCTTTTAGTAAAATTAAAATGAAATTGATTTTGGTTTCTCAAATGTCTCTCTAATCATGGAGATGATATATTTATGACCAAATGAAAATAATGGTTTTTCGTTTGTAGTCAAATTCAATGGGCAGTGAGTGATAAAATGTTACATAAATTACATTTTTGTTCAGTCATCCCCTTCTATAAAACTACGAAACATCATTTAAAAAGGTCTTGCAATGAAAGCCTTCGATTAACTTTGTGAAATTTAAACAAAATCACTTTGGAGCATTACATTTTACTTGTACCTTTTAACAGAAGAATGTAATTGGTTTTTAGTTTTTTAATGTCCCCTAATAACAAAATATTCATGATTCGAAGTCAAAATAAATGGACAAAGATAAACAAATCTGACAATAATGTTTACCCTTTTCACAAATGTAAATATTGTTTTTGTAAGAACCTATCACAAATTTAGAAGAATCTTGCAATAATATCGGTATTTCACTGAAGTCTCAAATGTTACTTTTGGAATGTTATCAAGTTAATGGATCGTTTCTATGTTAAATACTGGTTTATTAATGCACATCTTTTTAAATATTTCAGTTCGGTTCTATCAATGTATCTCACGGTTTTAAAGGAATCTAGTTACTTTGTTGACATGTGCAAAAACTGACGAAGGGTTCATAAAATGTGTATTTTTTTGATCTGATATGTGTACTGATATGTGTAATTATAAATGTATGTTATACGACCGAGTAATGAGCGAAACTACAAAAGTGATATTTGCTTACTTATTGCACTAATCCTGCGCATTAAAAAAGATTCCCTGGGATATTTTCGAATTTTCACGGTTTTAGAGGAATCTAGTTACTTTGTTGACATGTGCAAAAACTGACGAAGGGTTCATAAAATGTGTATTTATTTGATCTGATATGTGTAATTATAAATGTATGTTATACGACCGAGTAATGAGCGAAACTAAAAAAGTGATATTTGCTTACTTATTGCACTAATCCTGCGCATTAAAAAAAATTCCCTGGGATATTTTCGAATTTGAAAACTTCAATCATCGAATCATATTTTCTAACAAGTGAGAAAGTCAGAAACCGAAACCCTTTTCATGCTTCTTTTGGTATTACGAATAAAACAAGGGATGTGAGAACTACTAGAGTTCTAAGTAAGTTTCGCTGATTGTTGACACTGTTAATAGATAGCCGAATCCCGTTTTCGTAAAAAAAATAGTCAGCATGTTCTTTATCATTATCAACTTATCGCATCTTTATCGTTTAAATAATTGTATATTTATTTGAAATGTCATAAGAATGTTATGTACCATTTTAAGCATTAAGAAATATATTCCAAACAACGCATGCACATTTATATACGTTTGTTTATTATCATGTGTAGCTGTGTGTTATTGAAAATGTTGCTAAATCAAGTATTTCTTGTACAGGGTGGCCACATAGTGGAACATGTATAGAAAACGAATTACTAATTTGTTTTGAAAGGAAATGCTAAGATCGTAAATGATTTAATAAGGTATCGTTATACAGTGTCTCAAAAAATGATACAGTTGGAAGATATTGTTTTGAGGTCCGAGGGTAATTTGAAAAGTTAACATATCATTTTGGTGTTATATTAAAGAACGATAATCGGGCTTCCTGATGGTTTTTAGTTAGGCGAAATAATGGGTTTGTCAGTCGTGAGATATGGTCGTTTGTTTGTGCCATACGTTAGTGCATTTCATGACTTACCAAAATGTAATTATATAAAAATTATTATGTAAATTTGCCTTTTAGGGAGATCTTACCATATATAATCATTGTTAACCCTTCCAACATCAGCAGTGACAAATAATATTGTTTTCTAGCCATTATTGCATCGTTATTATACCATTATAATTAGTGAGAATACCAAATGTGTGCAACGAATGTCCATCGCCATTTTCAGTGCGAATACGCAAATCGGCACAATGGGTTTTTGTATATTTGTACACAATCGGACATAATTCGAGATCCGCTGAAGGGAAATAATCTATGTCATAGAAGGATCATCTGAAATAAAAAAACTCCTCCCCTTTAATATGGTACCAAAATTACCTAACGATTTTTCATATTATCATATTTTTTTTAATTATACCATTCTTTTGTAGACATACTGTAGGTTGAACTTGATCACATCACAATGTCTGGCTTAGAAGTGGTCAAATGTTAACAAAAATATGGCTTTACATTGGTCTCTGTAATGAAGCCTGCCATTACAATTGAAACCGAATTGTCTTTGGTTAACATAGATATTTGAAATCCGACATCGGCTCACATATTGCACTTTAGAACCAAAATTACTTTAAAGGGGTAGTACAGTTTTGGTAAGGCTGAACTTTAGTAACCAAAACCTGCACAGTAACAATACAAACTAATATCTATAACTCCACCATGATAAAAAGGTATACAAAATTACAAACGACTTAGTAAAAAGCCTCTAACAAAGCATTGGTTTCAACCATTCTTCATACAAAATTATACATGTGATGTTTGGTAAAAATAATGATTAAATAGAGAGATCATCTACAACAATTTAAAACCCGCTTTTGAAAATTCTTCAACAAGTGTAAGCATTTAAAAAAATAATTTAAAATCATCGAATTAATTTTGGGCCCAAATTTATTACGATCGGATATATTTATTGATACTTCAGCCATTTCTGAACCGATTTTGACCAAATAAAGTTTATTCTGCCATTAAAATTGTATGTTCTTTCAAATTCGACACTCGGTTTTACATTACCTCACAAAAAATTGTGTTGTGCAGCGCCCTCTTTACCAAAACTGTACTTTGTTAGATATTGCCAAAAATTACATTTGAGACTTCAATCCTATACCAAAACTATTGTAAGATATGTCTGAATGATGTGTGGAAGTTTCATTAAAAAAGAACACTGCTTTCCTGGTTTAAAAAAACGAAAATTTGCATCAGATTTACAAGTAATTGTGAGTTCTTTGCTGTAGATTCGAACGTGACCTTTAAGCTTTTTTTTTATAGATATTGCCAACAAATGACATTTGAGACTTCAATCCTATCCAAAAATCATTGTCACCGTATGTCTAAATGATGTGTGAAAGTTTCATTAAAAAAGAACACTGCTTTCCTGGTTAAAAAAACGAAACATTGCATCAGATTTTGCAACTTATTCTGAGTTCTTTAAAGGGACTTAGTAACATTGTCCAAATCCTCAAAATAAAATTGTAATTCTAGCGGTTCCTTTATACCTTGTTGTATTCGTATTAACAATAAAATCATGGGACAGCTTTCGGTTTTTCAAATTTCCCTTTCATTACAAAGATATGTATGATTGAAGTATTTAGATAAGAAAATCTCCGGGCGAGATTTTCATCCCTGTACAAAGTGAATGCAGTGAGTTGGTGAATATCACCCAATATCACTTTGCATTTTCGCTCATTACTTGGCCATACATTGTCCATTTGACCTGAAATTTTCACACAATACCCTGAGGACATATGAGATAACAACAGTATACATTGCATCAACCATTCATCAGTTTTTGCACATCTCAACAAAGTTACTAGATCCCTTTAATTGCTGTAGATTCGAACGTGACCTTTAAGCCCTCTACAGACAGAACCGACTCGACCCGATTCGACTGATTTTCATTCGGGTCGGCTCAGTTTTCAGTGCCTCGCGACACACATTTTGCCAGTCGAGAGACAGTCGGATGCCAGTTGGGGCCGATTCAACACGATGAATCGGATCCGACCGACCGGGCCCAACTCTAGCCTGATTGAAACCAGTCGGATCGGGTCGAGTCCGCTCTGTCTGCAGAGGGCTTTCTGACCGTCTGTAGACGGTGTTGAGCTTAATTGTTTGTTTCGTATGACAACTATGCACATTTTATAAATTCAAGTCTAAGTTTCTCAGCGAGGTCAGAGCAGCATATGCTGTCTGATGAATCCCCTCAAAACTATCTGGAAAACAAAAACATCGGAGAGGAAAGTAATTTACCACATGCTGCACTGTCTGGTCTTCTCATCCATTCAATTCAGTTATTTTGAACCCAGTAACCCATGGTATATAAAATATGCCGCTAAGCTGTCGGGGCCAACCTGTATATCATGCTGTTTATAGTGCTAGAATGTGTGATATGCGAGTGCTTGTGTTTGATTACAGTGAAGTAACAATAAAGAGGCACAATAACTGTCCTTCACGGTACGTTCATGTTCACACTGTGCAATTTGTTTGTTTGTTTGTGTGCGACGCCGACATACATGACAATTCTATTGTTTAGAATTATTGAAATGTGAACGGAATCAAGTAAATCAATAATAATCTGGTTCGTGAGCATCATATTTTTAAATTTCAACTTCCCGGTCCAAAGTACATCATACCAAGCACTCCTGAATCAAATTAGATAATATGTCCAGGGCCCCGTTGCAGAAAGAGATACAATCGATTGTAAGTTACGATTAGTCAGACAATTTGCGCGTTTCCACCAATCAGGTTCGCGCATGTAGAACACATTATCTGACTTACAAGTAATTGTAACTTAAATCGATTGTATCTCTTTCTGCAACGGGGCCCTGGGAATCTAGATGATCATTGTGATGTTGTTAAGAGCCTATAAATATGATACGCCCGTGATGTTCAAAATTATTTTCTGGCGATATCTTCTTGCATGCCAGTTTGCATAATTCTTCATAGCGGAACGTGAGTAATGTGTACATTCATCTTCTAACCATTCTAACTAAGTTTCCTTAGTATGCTATTTAATCTTAATCGTTCATTACAGGTTACTGAAATCATATATCCACTAGAGAGTGGAAGAATGTACAATACGTTATTACATTTAGCTGATGGCAGTGCCTTGGACTATTATCAGGATTATACAAATAAGTTATTGAAATTAACAATTAACAGTCGTTATTAGACGTATTTAGAGTTTCCTTTACATTTATTCCTTTTCTCCATTTAAAGACGTTATTTTGCGTAAAATGGGTTTTGTATCTTCATTGTCTTTCTGCCACATGTCAAAATATGCATTTCATCAAAATAGATCAATAATAATCCCGTTTTGGTTTATTACAACTATATTTAAATGCATTGTACACACACGAATAATGATAGTCCCATGGGGTCTGTTAAATGGATAAATAACAACAGTCAATGCACTTTGTCGGCGTCGCAAGCCTAACTGCACCATTATGTGCATCCATCCAGTACATCTACGATGTTCCCCAAAATACCGTGTTCATTTACATTTTTCCTTCCCCGTGTTCCTCTTTCTTTACAGATAAGCGGAAGTTTATTGCCTTAATCATTTTTGGCGTTAACCAACTTTTATCGTTGATCGACATGAAATATGATTCACCATGGCGGTGAACATGCTCGTAGTCGTTGCCCTGATTTACCAAGTGCATCTCATTCAGTCAGCCCCTCTCTCATCCTATCTCGTCTCCTCGTTCATCAGTCCTGACCCCACCCTGCCCTTCAACCTCATCACCACCTACAATGTCACTGGAGATATCTACATCGGGGCTGACAGGAGACTCTATCAGCTCGACTCGAACCTCGCTCTCAAGCAGAATGTGAATGTGGGCTCATGCGATGGTGCTCCTGATGACTCGCCAAATGAGAACAGACTATTAGTGGTAGCTCCGTCACCCGTTGAGAAGCTGATAATATGTTGGAATTGTGATCGATATTGTGAGACTAGAAGCTTAGCTGATGTTACAACTGATCATGAAAGTCACAAAAGTACTGGTAATATGGCGATAGGTCATCAAAATGTGGCGTTGGTCGGCACCGTGAGCTACGATTATAATTATGTCCTTTCCTTGTTTACTGGTCAAAGCTACTATGCTGATTATGGACCAGTATATAAACACAGACTTCCTGATCTAAATTTGTATTCATCGACACTCCAGTATAACGCCAACACAAGGACAAGTGAATACATTCAGGCTATCAATTTCAAAACATTTATTTTCTATTCAATAAACAAAGTAGCACAATCTAGACATGCATACTTGGGAAGACTTTGTACCGATTCCAACGATCCTTATTTTGAATCATACACCGAGATAGAACTCCAGTGTGGCAGCGACATATCTCACAACGTGATCCGAGCAGTGCACATTGGTCCTGCAGGAGCCACACTGGCTGACTCTCTGGGGATCAGCAGCGATGAACACGTATTGTATGCAGTGCTTACTGAAGACGAGTCATCGACGGGACGATCTGCGCTCTGCATCTCCACTATGGATGCTATCCAACAAAGCTTTACTGATGCCGTGGCTGGGTGTATCAGTCAAACAACTGGTTATCAGAATCCGTTTATCATTGATACCAGCTGTGGAATGGTAAGTTTTAAAATATTACAAAAACCGTTATTGAAGCTTGTTAATATTATAACAGAGTGCCAGAGACATATTGAAGACGGGTTGGTCTGCTCTACACCATGAATTAAATGTTTTAAAGGGGTAGTTCAGTTTTGGTATAGAGGGCGCTTCAAGAAAATGTGAGGTAATGAAAACTGAGGGTTACATTTGGATGAGCACATAGAATCAACTTTGTTTGATCAAAATCGGTTCAGAGACGGCTAAAATATCCATAAATACAGTGAAATTTGCTAATGCGACCACCTGTCTAAAGCGACCACCTGCCCACAACGACCGCTCTCTGGTGTCACCTCCCCCTTCAAAATCATGTGTGACCTGCGTAATGCGACCATCTGCCTAACGCGACCAGCGACCACCCCATTTGGGTCCCAACTCGCATATAAATCCGTGTATAGCGATCGCGAAAAAAGCGCTTGCGACCAAGGCGTCTACTCAGTCGCCTCTTTTCGATTAAGGCTCCAATTCAGAGAACGTCAATGCATAACACAAATTTTTAAAATGACAATAAACTTCAGACAGCCGCTTAATTACCGACACCAAGTGCTTTGGACTCATGCACAAAGAGTGGTGCCTATACTTACATATGGAATGGAAGTCTGGGTGTATGAAAATATCGTGCAGATCGAGGCTTTGCATGAATTGAATTGAAAAGAGTTTATTAATCAAATGGTTAGCAGCCAAAGGCTGAATTGTACATTTGGTACATTTACAAAGTGCATAATACATATTAAAAGTTATCAAGTTTAAAAGGCAATGAGAAATATGCAAACAGCAAAATACACATTTATACATGTATAAGAAAAGAAAATGATCATACAAAATTGAACTATATATTGTTTAAAATACGAACAATGTAAGGAAGAGCACTATTTTGAAATCTTAAAGTTTTACATTTAAAAGTGTCATATTTGTTCGAGTTTCTCAAATTGTATCTATGCACAATATTGTAAGCAATTGTTAAGATTGAGAAAATGTACAATGAATAGCATGGCACTGGGTAAATTAGGTCGATTTGAAATATAAAAGAAAGAATGGTTAACTACTGGTTTAGAACTCTATCTGGTAAATAAGTCAAATTATCCACGACAGCGTGTAATATTTTGAAACTCCTGCGAGATATTGATGTATTTTCCACTTAATGGACTCGATATGTACATAATATTTTGCATGAACTAGGAATGTCAAATTTGTGGCATGAATAAATAGGGACAAGAGAGTTATTAACGCTCAGACTTTAGGGGACTCAGGGGTTTAGTTAGAATCCATGTTATAGTTGTTTAATAGTTGTTAATAGCTGATACGTATATCATACGTATCACCTATTGGATTTTGTTCGACTTTGAACAGTCGACTATCAATAGTCCTATCTACAGTCCTTTCTAGGACTACCAACAGTTCTTTTTAGGACTCTCCTAGAAAGAATACCAACAGTTCTTTTCAGGACTACACCAACAGTCCTTTCTAGGACTATCAACAGTCCTTTCTAGGACTACCAACAGTTCTTTTTAGGACTCTCCTAGAAAGAATACCAACAGTTCTTTTCAGGACTACACCAACAGTCCTTTCTAAGACTACCAACAGTCCTTTCTAGGACTACCATAGTCCTTTTCAGGACTCACCAATCCACCCATCTCACATGGTGCAACCACAAACCACACGTATTTTTTATTTATTATTCTTCCGATTTTGTTTGTCGCATATCTCAAGATCAGATGAATCAATCGTCATGAAACTTCACATCATGATAGATCATCATCTGACTTAGTGCAAGAAACTCATTTCAATGTCGTCAGATCACTGTGACGTCATCAGGACGCCATTTTGTCAATTTTAATAATCATCATATCTCAGTCATGAAAAAAATCAATTTCAATTCAGTTTTCGCATCAATATTAATCAGGTCCACGGTCATATTTTAAGCCCATGCGCATGCGCTTACACTCGGAGACGCGCGCGTACGCGTCCGTCAAATGAAAAAAATATTTTTAAAATGTTCAAAACCCTAACCCGAGTAATTTACTATATGTTTCAGACAATTTTAAGCGTTTCAAAAATTTCCGCGCGTGCGCGTCTGCGCGCTCATTTTTGCGCGCGTAACGTAAATGAACAGGAACAATAGCCGTATTCAGACGATGAAAGCCAAGTTCTTAAGAATTGCAATTCTTAAGAATTGCAATTCTTAAGAATTGAATTAGAAAAACAATGTGTCCCCCAGGTGTACTCAACTTGGAGATAAGCTGATGTTCAATCGTCATACTAGCCTGAATTTGCCGAGTTTAAGTAAGTACGTTCTGATCCTTACTTTTGTTTAAATTAATACTAACAAAGGGAACATTTGTTCCAAAAAAAGCTATCGACTATAATTTTTAAATGTTTTTTCATTACTTAAAATGAACTGTACCCAAACCTCTGGGTGTACCCAACTTTCTCTTAGGCTCGATTTGAATCTTCATTTTGTTTGAAGGGACATCGCTGCGCGACCGCCAGTGATCTGTCTTGTAATTCTATAGTCTTTGCTTATAATAAGGAAGTACGCGCGCGTCAAAGTCAAAATTACGCGCGCACGCAAATTTGCAAAATATGATAAAAACATACCTTTTTTTATTCGGCTATAACTTTTTTTATAGTCCATGAACCCCTATTTGTTTGTCAATATTCGAAAAGAATTTGAGTTGTAGATACGGGTTCATACCTCATTTATGCCAAGTAAATGTTATGACGTCATCATATAAAGGGTTAAAGTAGAAAATGTGAATTTTAACCGATTTTAATCGATTTTAAATCGATCACAGCGGACCTTTAACCATATCTCGCATCGATTTTCTTCCAGATTTGATATGTTGTAGCTGAGGTTATGCTCTAAAGAAAATGCGGTCTCAATTATCCAACAATAGGAATTTAGGAATTATAATGTGTCTCTAAGGAGGTGTCAGACAGAGCAAAGAATACCGGTATTTTTAAAATACCGGTATTCTTTCTGGATTATTTGCTGTCTGACACCAATAATCCCGCGAATAATACCGCGAAAAATCCTGCAACGAACCAGGATTATTTCAAATAATACCGGTATTATTTGTGGGATTTTTCTGTCTGACACCGATTTAAAATAATCCCGCGAAAAATCCCATAAAAAATACGGGATTTTTCTGAGATTAGCCAGAATGTTGATGTTGAACCCGTATAAGTAAATGCTCTATGGCTAATTTAGTCGCTAACTTCAATCATTCAATATCTATTGTTAAGTCACGGCGTATCGCGTAATGATTTAATCCAGATAAATAATCCTGCTAAAATTAGAACGCGACAAGATCGTTGTATTTTGTAAAGTTGTACACAGCTAGCTAGCTAGCTACAGCCAGACCGGCTATATGTAGCGTAATGATATACGACGCGTGTTTAATGTAATTAATTATATTCACATTAACGACGTGCGCGCCTCGACATTACTACGCGCTTAGCACGCTTGTTGACTAGGCAACTGAATAAACAAACAGGGGGTATTCTCGCAACTCAATACATAAACAACGAGCGAGCATAGCAGCTCGCTAGCGCTGCATACCATGTATCCATATGTCCGCACGAATTGCAATGTACAATAACGTGTATAGTGAACCAGTTCATCACTCATTTAATTGATGACGTCACTGGCCGTGCATTAGTCCACTAATGCACGGTCTGATAAATTATTGAGTGCATTAGATCATTTCTTCTGAATATCATGTGACCTGAATTCAACCAATCACAACTCGAGAACATTCTACGGTGTTATATAATATTACATACCTAATATTGGCCAATCAGATTTTTTAAAGTCATCATATTGCACGGTAAAGTTTTTAAAAAAAAGTTCAACCTTTAATGACGACCTGTTCCCGTGTTAAAATCCTAAAAGAAACTCGAGAAAATGATTGTGTAGCCGAAACTCAGCCTTGTCATACTCAAATCAGGGCAAGAATCGACTTAATAAAGGGTGCAATATTGTCGAAATAACTTGTCAAGTACCGCGCCACAGCCATTTTATAGTTACTTTGGTCAATTCAAGACCTTTCCCACTCTCCTTTGGATAAGAATTGAATGTTAGCAATTTGTATTGTTATCTTGCTTTGTTTAACTCATTTATATCAATAAATCTTCTGACATCATCATATTTTCCGTTGAAAAGTCAATTTACTCTTATCGTAATTTAAAGGGATAGTTGAGTATTGGTCAAACTTAACTTTAGTAACCAAAACCGGCACTATTACGGTACAAAGTAATAATTATAACTTCACCATGCTCGAAAAGTATACACAATTACAAACGACTAAGTAAAACCCCTGTTATCATTCAAAAAGAGCCGTTACAACTCAAGAGAGCGCTATTTAACAAGAATCATTGGTTTTAGCCTTTTTTCATACAAAATTGTGCATTTAAATAGTCAAAGTAGTCTTCCAGCATTTTTTGACATTTTTCTAAAAAGTCTAAATATCGCCCTGTGATTGCCGGTGAAGAACATTTTGAATACAAATATATTTATGGATATTTCAGCCGTTTCCGAACCGATTTTGATCAAATAAAGTTTATTCTGTCATTAAAATTGTATGTTCTTTCGAATTTGACAGTCAGTTTTTCAATATCTCACAAAAAAATATCGGGGGCACTTCGGGAAATACCAATACTCAACACTACCTTTAAGTACGTATCACCTTAATTCGTCTTAGTGACGAATTAAAAGTCTAGTTCCTTATTAGAATTACATGTACCAAGTGATGCATATACCACGTAGCATATTCTTATGTGATTGTTTAGGATCATCATATAATCATTTAATGGGGTTGTTTGGGATAACAAGTGGCAGTGGTGTGGCGAGGGAGAGAGAAGGAGCTAATTGGCCCAAGCGCCCCCCCCCCCCCCCCCCCCCGGTCCCCATGTACTATTGTTTGACCACCTCAACACCATTCACAACACAATTCTTCCCCAAACAAATTGAGAATTCACATTGATAATAACGATGTATTTTGAAACCTTTCGCTTTTGACATGGCTCCATATTCAGTTTTACTGCACATTCAGACTTTTCAATTATCGCCAAATTAATGTAAGATAATTTAGGGACAAGAGAGATATGAACGCTCAAATTTGAATTGCGGAACTTTTGTGAGGGGTTAGGTTAGGTAAAAATCAAATGGATAATGTTTCCATGACCGGTGGATCGTACCTTCTATCCGAATAGTTTAATCAGGGTTCATTTCACTTTTAATGCAATGCTTTAGACCAGGTTGTTAGATATAAATGTTCATGATATTCATTTGTACATTTGATCTCCTAGTACCCATACACAGATACAGAGTTTGAATGTGCATCTAGATATGACGGATATGTTAAAATATACTCGTACCCACCCGGTTTCCATCCTCCCGTGGCTACGCTCATCACCTGGGCAGGTTTATGACCAGCCTCCATCATCACTGTCATACAAATTGACCATACGTTCAACAGTATCATTATCTATGATACATATTTTCTATTCTAGTACCCAACAGGTGACCCTTCAATGTATGAATGCAATGCTAATGTCGACGGTTACAGTTTTCAAATCTACGCGTATCCATCTGGTGCCCATCCTCCTGTGTCTCCTATCCTTTCCTGGACAGGGTCAGCACCGACCTCCATCATCACCGTCGTAGAGAGGAACCATACCATCGCTGTGGTGGGGAATAGAGGTGGAGACATTCAGAAGGTAGTTAATATCTACATAACAAATACAACCTAAGTTTAGAATTTTCGAGTAGGGTACAGATATGTGTAAATGAATCTCATAGTGTTAACATGCTGCCATGTATGCAGCTTCGCATCATAACCCCAAGCTGCCCATACGGTATCCTTCCCTGAGCACCTACCTCCATCATCATCATTATTGAGAGGGGCCATACAACCGATGACCGATGTGGCGCATCAAAGTGGAAACCAAAGTGAGGTAATCTATAAGTGTAATAATTAAATGGTGGACCTGCATAAGGACTAAAGATATTTGCGTTTCTATCCAGTTTACACAAATAAGGTCAAAACGTTCCCCCATGACTGCTCTTCCCTTAACCTTATGTTTAGCACAAACAATCAAACCTAATTCTTGCTGTGGATGGGAACCAACATCCATCATCAACGTCATATAGAATGACCATACACCATCGATGAAGTTGGAAATGGAGTTTGCCCAACCACACGCCGTTATGGAGATGGACGGTGGTGAAAATATGATACTAATTGCATCTTCACACATACAGATAAGTATTTTTAATAGTTCTGATCGGTCCATATGTCTACATCTAAGGTATCGTGCATCTAAGAAGTGATTCTATCTTCAGGAATATGTTCCTCTAATAAGTACAGTGATAGATCACTGTAGCTCTGAGTTCAAGACTAATTTGCTACAATGTTTAATTTCTCTCTTCCAATCAAGATACACCTTACCAACAGTTCATCTGCCTACATCTACGAGACCGTGCATCTAGGAAGTGGTTCTGTCTTGAGGGACATGTTCCTTCATGAAGAGCAGGAAGAGATCACTCTCGCCTTAAACTCAAGTGAAACTGCATCTGAGGTTAATATTAACTACATTATCTTGTTTCATTTACTTGTGAAGACAAACCTTAATCGGAATTCATCAGCTCAAATCTACCAAACCGCACACCTTATGGGTTTTTTATTTGCTTGATGATCATGAGGGTATTACATTCGCTCTCTTCAAGACTAGTCATATTATTTTAATTCGTTTCGTGTCATAGATATTCACGCGGCATATTCTATTTGAAAGATTCATTAAGAACGTATATGGGTGTAATGGCATAATGATCATGAGTATTATTTTGAAGAATTACACAAGCACGAAATAACACTGGAAAATATTATGTTATGGACTTACGATTACTGCATGAAATTACGAATTACAAGTCATTCAACATTTTCCCAATAGATATTAGTACTAAGGAGAGGTTTGATAGTATTGATGTATTTTAACAATCCTGGTACTTTATATTCATTGGAATAATGTGTAACTATACTAAATATTCCCGGGTTATTATCACCGTACGTTTATTTATGAGAATGTTAATGTTGTAGTATAAAGTTCACATTCTCTCCCTCTCTCTTCCTTTCTATTCCATTCCACATCTAACCCTCTGCTCCGTCTCTCATTTTCTCTCGTTCACATTCCTTGTCTTCAGAATAAAGTTCTGAGACTCTCTCTCGCCAACTGTAGTCAGTACCAAACCTGTGAGGAGTGCGCCGGTGTAGGAGAAGGGTTTCTGGGAGATCCTTACTGCGGGTGGTGCACACTAGAAACAAGGTGAGAGTACATTGAGTTTTCCTCGCCATAAAGATATATTATTTTCTAATGGCATTTTTTGTATTACTCTAGTCTAAAGATTAAAGATAAAAATTATGGTGAAGTACGAATATACAGGTGGGAATCATCGTATGCTTATCAATAATAAGAGAATAAGTTTCCACATCATATACCCATGAAACGTATTAAGGCACTGAATGTGTGACTGTTGAATGGGACATTGTATACAATTATGGGATCACAATATTATTCTGAAAATGAAAAATAAACCTAAACTAATGACTATATTTCTCAGCTCGTAATTAATTCGTGATCATTTAAGCAATTACTCTTTCCAATGTGCCCTCTCCGCAGTTGACATGGTTGATGTCCTATGAAAAAAGGCTAAACAGTCCGCCTATAGAAGCAGATTGTTACATTTTCCGCCCCCCACCCCCTACCCCACCCCCCCCCCCCCCCCCCCCCGCGGTACAATTCATAGTTAGCCCACTACAACGTGTATTGCATTAATTTGTTCTATTTCCATTTAACATATATTTTAGATGTTCACGATTCCATGATTGTCCTTTGTCAAATGAATCATCCCGCTGGCTCTCCGTCAATAGCCTGGAGTGTGTTAACATCTCAGAAATCCAACCCTCGGATAGCATGCCGTATGGTCTGAATGAGCAACAAGTGAGTCTTGTATTTCCCATATCAATTATTTCTAAACCATTATTTGTATTTCATTAAGTTTTTCCAAAGGTAACCGTAACAGTAACATTTTAACAATTGCTCCTGATGAAAAGGATCTACCCAGACATACAATCGTCTGACATCCTGTTATACGACCTGACCAACGTATCTCATAGATTAAAAATTCGTAGTAGAAGGGGAGTCAAAAGTTTAACAGCATTGTTTCCGTATTCTTTTTCATTTATGTATTAACATTGACTATACTATAATAGGCCACTAAATTAAAGGTAATTTTGACTATATTATCCTGACGTACAGAGTAAATGAAAGGTTGATATTTCTGTTACCGTTTTATGTACGTGTTTGCATTTTGCTCAAGTTGTCCCTTACCGTCGAGCAACTGCCCGATCTACCAGCCAGCTTCCAGTACACCTGTGCCTTTGACCATGATGACGTCATGTGGTATACCTCCCCTGCTTCTACAAATGGGATGGTCATAACCTGTATGACTCCTCCTGCGAGCTACGTACCACCAATACTGGAAGGAGGTATGTTACTGCACATATTGTTTGAGATTATGTGTTCTTATTCAATATAGATGCATTTTTGGTGTAATCAAACTGCTTTTAATGAAAGCCATATATATATTTATAAGGCGACTTAAATTGATACAAATGTTTTGCATGTAATTCTTGACTAAATATGTTGAATTATTAACAGTTTGCGTCATGTGTTTTAAATCATGTGAAAACAGTTAAGTTTAAAAGATACGTGTATGTACTCTGTTTTTAAAAGCATTACCCACATTTACGTATGACGAAACCACTTTAAATTATTCCCAGTTAATATTTGTCTCTACAAAACAAGCCGATGAATGTGTTATAACTCTGAAGTATACAAAACGAATTCATCCATTTCAGAATGATAAGACCAATAAGTTTAAATTGAAGAGCATTACAAGTCCGACATAATTATTGTCTTCATCGACATTGTAGATGATCATGTGACCATGGAGTTGTCCGTTGTGTCGACAGAGACGGGTGTTGCATTCGTCAGCAGGGATTTCTTCTTCTACGACTGCAGTAAACTGAAAAGGTAATATACCACTTTTTAATCAAAGTAATTAAATAAGATTTGAACTTAAATACCCTATTCGTCAGAATAAACTAACACATTTCAAAATTACACAAGCATTGACAAGCACATAGTACTCATTAAAGAAGGTACAACCCTCAGACCTTATGAACAGCTAACGGCAAACAAATTTCTCCTTGCAAATCAATAATAATTATTGAATGAAAATACATGATCTAGACAATATTGAACAGGTCCGTAAACTTTAGAACCTGTCTGTAATCTGGACAATTAAAAGGTTATGTAGGCTATAAAACAAATTATATAATCTAGACAGGTAAACATTTATGGAGGCAAACTTTACTCATTCACATTTGTATATTACTACTGTGCTGTGTTCGTCATCTTCGTAGTCAAATATGAGTTAATATGCGCATGTTTAAAGGCCCCATCATTTTATTTTGGAAAATGAATGCCTCAAAAGGGGCTTGATTCGGGCACAAAATGTGTCACAAAGTTTAAAACTTTTTATTATTTAGTTGCTTCTCCTGTGTGAGTCGGTGGCCATGTGATTGGTGTGTCTATGACAACATATGTACTAATGAGAGCACTTCATGTCAGACTAATGACGTCATTGTCACACTGGAAATGGTAAGTAATCTATTACAATCTTCACTAAATCAAATCAAAATGTTAACAAGTTTCATTCATTGTAGGAAACGAATTCTTGAAAACAGTTAGCGAGTTCACAATGCACAAACTTAGTATGAAATATATGTTCACTCTAACTATGTATTTCATTATGGCATCATAATTAATCAATTGGACCTGTTGACTTTGCAAACAATATAACCATGTTGTCGCAATACACATTCCCAGTTAAAATTCTTATGTTTTACAATATATTTTGCATTTCAGTAAAATTACACGATAATCAAATGGCGAATGATTTGTTCATACAATCACGTTTTGTAATTATCCAGTCAGAATGAAAGATGTTATTAAATGCTCTTTCAACTGATATTCACCCCCGTTCTTCTGCAGGACAAATGCGTATTTCGAACACAATATCAAATACACAAAAGCTTTATCTCAAAAAAACTCTTTGCACAGGGTCTTGAATGGTGTCCACAACTTCTCAGCGTGTCTGGTGCGCCACTCATACCAGTTGGCGTAGCTTCTATAATCAGCTTGGCCGCAAAGAATCTGCCTACAAAGGAACCGCAGGTACGAAGAAGATTTCTAACCCCAGTATGTTGCCTTTGTAAACATGGTATATGGGGCTGGATGGGCGCTAGATTGCAGCAGCACCCCCCCCCCCCCCCCCCCCTCCACATCCCCCAATGGCAAAGTACCCACTTTGAGTGTGACAATTTGTGTAAAAGTTTTAATTCCAAAAGTGGAAAAACCCAATATTAAATAAACATTCAATTTATATTAAATATCAATTGATAATTCAAATAAAGTATGAATATCTTATTCGAAATTGTCTTCTACAATTGTGTCATTTACTTACTTGCTTCAGTTATACGAGCCATGCAGAACATCTTGTATGTACCTAAACGTGTACAATTTTCAATTCGAACTTGTGCTTTAAACTTTGTCAATGCTAAGCAAGACACTCATTCCTTCCTGTTCTTCGCAACACTGAACAACTTTTAAAGCTGGATTTTAAAGGAGGTCGTTTAAGGCCGGCCTCAAACCCCATCTTTTCGAGCAAAACGAGCAATAAATGGGTCAACTTTAGGAGGAGCGGGCGCCTTTGAATGTTTGAAACAGATACATGGCGCCAAATAAGTGGTGTGGATCATCATCAACATGGTCTTAATAATCACAACTTTCTTTCTGTATTCATCAGGTATCAGGATACCTTTGTATATTACACATCGACGGAGAGGAATATGTTACGAGCGGTGTTCCAGTAAACGATTCCTTCATCATATGCAATGACATACAGGTATGACCACAACGATAGTACACTAAATATGTTTTGTGATTGTCGAATTGTTTGTAATCCCGAGGAAATTCATAATGTTCTGTGTTAATTTTCATTTATAGTGTTTGACATTATTTATAAAAAAACTGCATCAGTTCGATGAGTCGCGCACATATCCCTAGGTTGATTTCTCATCCTTTGGACTAATGTAAGGTAATAGCTTCTGACCATCACGAACATTGAAAAGGGTTTAAGGAATGAACACCAGCACAAGCCCTTTGGGCTTTTTCTAGTTCAGTTGGTAGAGCAACGGTCTAGCAATCCGGAGGTCTCGGGTTCGAATCCCGGGGAAGACCCTCTTTCTTTGTTCATTTTCATTAATATTATACATTTGGGGTGAGTTTCCCTTTCTTGGAAATACATCATGGATTATGTTGACACGATTATCCTCTTTTCACTTTACAGTACACCTACCAAGAGAACATTCTTACCACCGACGTATCTGTTACAGTTCGATGGAATGAGGTCAACATGGTTGACAACAGGGACGATACAAACGGTTTAAATATTTTCTGTTCTACTAATTATACTTCTCTAAATGCAAGCATGACCAAAAGAAAACTCAAAAGTCTCATAAGTGTATGGCTTAGTTTATAATGAAATTTTATTAAATATTATCATTTTCACCATTTACGGTTTTTTCCACAATGCACACACATGAATTGTGAATGGGGCAGTTTTAAACGTCTAGGAAACATCTAATTCATCAGAAATACATCTGAATTATTTTTCTTTATTGCATTGTACACGAATTTTACAAGAAATTTAATTTTGCAATACTCGCAAAACAACTTCGATATATCTGTTAACAATTGATAAACACAAATCGTTATGAATTACGATGTTAAACTAGTGTTAAATTACTATAGTTCACTATGAAATTTAGCAATAACCACTAATAGCCCGGTCACATATCAACGGATTGCGCAAACGGATGTCAAACGGAGAGATCAATTTTCCATCCGTTCTATACGTTTCTTGTCCGTTCCTTGTCCGGTGATGTACGTTGTTCTATGTTTTGTACATGAAGCAATGGAGACGACTTTCATCACCGGATAATTTAATTTCGCAAATTGTCTATTCGTTTAAAGATTATCTTCAAGCGAACGGATTTTAATTTAGTTATTCCATATTTTATCAGACAATGTTTTCTTTAAACTGTACCAGTCACACTCTACAAGTGTTCTGTCAAAGGTGGCAGCTGCAGCCGATGTCTCTCTCCAGATGCAACGCCATCTGAGCTACAGTGCCTGTGGTGTGGTGATGACTGTAACGTCATGGAGAGTGGAGTTTGTCAGACAAGCGGAACAACTCTCAATCAGAACATGACGAGCATGTGTAGTCCACCGGTCATAATGGATGTAAGTTTCTTCTTATTATTTGTTTACTTCATTTTTCACATCGTCATGAACTTGCTTATCATAAACATTAACATTATCACGTAGGCCTATAATTATACGGAATACACGCTGCTTATAATATTATCTTTCATATTAATTTACTGATTTTAATTAATGCATATAACCCCTTTAAATTTGGAATTACTTCATAAAGTAATCATAAGGTTAACGTCTGCTAAAAAATAATTAAAAATCTCTGGAAAACCTCAAATGAAAATGACAGACTTGTTATTGTTTGCGCCATTCTTTTAAAGTTTGACCCGACTTCAGGTCCCTTGGAGGGTAACACAACGATTGAGATCACAGGAACTGATATAGGAGCGCGCTTCGTGGATATCAACATGATAACTGTCGCTGGACAACCGTGTAATACGTCCGGGATGGAACAGTATTACCAACCTGGTTATAGGTAAACGTAATTATTACTTTTTGAAATACGTTTTTTTATTTTCATTTTTATTTCACCAGGGAACCGTAACTCAGCCAATGACCGTTTTTCAGACGGTCCATGAAATAAAAACAATACATCAAAAGAACAAAATATTAGATACAGTATTTAAAAATTACAAATATCAGAAAACAACATAATTTACACAATTTAGTCTAAAAAACAAAGTAACAACAACAGAAAGAAAGAAAAATATACATACTAGTCTACTGTGTGGGATATGTGTGTGTGTGGGTGTAGATTGCGTATGATTTGTAATGCGTGTTCACACAACATATCACCATTTTTATTTTAGTTACGAGGAAGCAAGATTGAAGACAAAACACAAGAGAGAAAGTAAATTCCCTTTTCGTAAGTTTAATGGGGTATAAATAAATGCATGTGTGCCGTTGCAACGGGATTAGAATAAGAATGAATAAAGTATTGCACGTAGTAACATTGACGAACATAATGATAATCGAATGCGATGACAATAATGAATGCATGATGATAAATAACTGCCGGTAAATAAATGCTTACGGAGACGGTGGCTAAAGTTCGAAAGGAATGATGGTGGAACGAAGGAAGGGGCTCACGCGCTGATGATGCGGCGGAGACTTGAAGGGAAGCGCGTCTTCAATGACGTGGCTGAAAAGCCGAGAAGAACGCGATGTGGATGACGCTGTGATGTTGACGCTCGCGGTCGAGAAGAGAAGAGAAGTGAAGAGAATGCGGCGCCCGACGAGGAGACGGCGAGTCGCTCGCTGGTCGGTGGCCAAGGAGAGATGAAATGCTGTGAGAGTAGGGCGATACGTTGCGAAGCAGTGAGTCGCGTGAAGCAAGTCGTAGGCCTACTCGATGAATGTTCAGGCCAGCCACGGTGGGTCGAGCTGGTGGATGATGAGTGTGCCGGAACTACCGGAGCGAAGTGACATGGTGGCTGCCATTGGAGAATCAGGTGCCATGTCGGGCTGATTATAACGTACCGCCGGCAAACCACCAGTCCGCTGGAGACGGCGTAAAAGATATCGTGACATGAAGAAGGTTCATGCCACGGGAGGTTCTCGAGCGAGGAGAGAGATGGTAAGAGCGTGTTGTTGACTCAACGAGAAATGGAATCGGAGTCAGGCTAGCTGGAAATCCCACGTGCGAGATGGGGTGCGCGGAGCCGCAATGACGTGGCGCGATTGGATAGCGTGAACTCACGTGGTGTACATGAATGTTAATGAACTGCGTGGTGGAAAAATACCGGTGAAAGTGTAAAGGTAAAAATCTGGATACGACCGGTTCAGTAAATGAAGGTCGGGGTCAAGCGAGAAGAGACCGAAGTATGGGTCGCTACAACTGTTTAAAGAAAATGTTAAAGGCATTTATATTTAAGTTTAAAGTCAGTATACAAATTTAATGATCGACAAGTTGTATGAAAAAATAAATTCACCACAAAGTGAGCAACTCACATCTCTTTATCGACTTTTTCTTTCCCTATTTCACCCACAACCCTTCTTCTCCTCTCCTACTCTATACCCACTCTCTTTCTCTCAATCTTACGTTGTGTATATTTCATCATATTTTGTACCTCATGTTTGCCATTCTAACTTATATTTTGGTGCCGTTTCATTGATAGTATAATGTGTCGGACGTCGCCAGGGAACGCGGGGACTGCTGGAATAATTGAGATCGACGTTACGTCTGGACAGCTAACGAAGAATGGACAGAGTAACCAGGATTTCCTATATACAGTGAGTTAAAGGGGGATTCCCGATTAATTTGTTAATTGTCTAACCAAATAAAGAGAATTACATTATTCTCCCCTAATATGAATGTTCATAAGTTAAGTACTTTCTACCTTTTAAACTAACCCCGGGGGGGTGGTCCTGCAGCAGTAAGACTTTCGAATTGAATGTTTAACGAACCTTAAGGCATTATTTGAATGTATTGTCTTTATTATTTACTTGAAAACCATCAGGATCCCAGAATCACTGGATTTTCACCGAATGAAGGGCCTGTTGCAGGTGGGACGAGAGTCACGGTTTTTGGAGAACACCTTGATACAGGACGGGAGCAACAAGCTTGGTTCGGGGGTTATGAATGCATTGACATGTGAGCAAAACCTTTCCAAGAACACATCGCGATTTATATTTTGTAAAGTGTAATTTATACTTATACAAAATAATAATAATAATAATAATAATAGACATTTATATAGCGCATATTGCAAAGAGCCTCTAAGCACTTATCATATTTACATACAAATTAACAAAATTAACAAAACTAAATCTTTAGAGTATAAACATACATATATATTAACAAAATTAACTATCACGAAAGGCTAACTTCAACAAATGAGTTTTTAAACTTGATTTGAAAGTATCTACACTGTGAGAAGTGCGAATGTTGAGGGGAAGATTGTTCCACAAGAAATAAGCAGCATAAGAAAAGGATCTTTCACCATAGTATTTTGAGTTAATTCGTTGTGTGAATTCCAAAGATGAAATGAGAATTTATTTTGTAACAAAAACATATTTACTCATAATATTCAATTTATACATGTACTGATAAAAACATGAAATACAAAGTTATGTTGTGAAAATATAATTCATCATAATCCGCTTACCATAACATATCCAAGTAGTATAAAACGATGGTGTTATCAAATTAATATTAATTATATGATTCACAAAGCAATACCATATGAGTTCAGAATGAATGAGGTATATTTTAATACTTTATAACATTTTATACTAATGCAGCATATAATAAAAGTCCACAGGTTAGGTGATAAGATATCACTATTTCAAAATCTATCCTGCATGGTCTCGAATACAAGTTTGCGAATGTGTGTATCGGAAGCAAATGTATTATTGTATTATACAATGTGCACAATGCGATTGTAGTGCTCTATGTAGCCGCTGACATTTGTCTACATAACATTGTTTCCACGTAACAAAGGCGCTGTATAAGTACACATGAATGCTGATGGTCATATCACTCTTATCTTATTTCTTCAATTTGTATAACATTTCACTAGCACTATTGATGGGAACATGAGTTGTACAACGACTGCAGTTAACCGAGAAGCTTCATTTGTGCTTACCATGGTGTTCGACGGTCTGGCAGTGAGGGAATCTGCGGACAGGTTTTCATTCATGCCCAATCCTGTGATTAACACAATCAGCGGAAAAGATACCATATCTGCGTGAGTGCTATACTTAATCCACACAAACAATGTTTGCCTTCTTGTTTTAAAATATAGTACAATTTAGGCATAGAATAGAGTATTTAAACACACACACAAAAACACTCAACACTATGGCCCGAATTCTGATCAGTAGCATACCTTTAGTCTGGGCTAAAGAATCCCTCTAAGTTCTGCTTAGGATTTAGGACAAAGGGGCGTTTGCCATTTCAGCAGTAATATAATGTCCTGGATGATCCAGGACGCAATTTTGCTGATGACCGACTATACTATGACTTGAATTTCAAGCGGCCCATTGTCCTGATGCCTAAGGAGAACTAGAGGGATTGACTGGATAATGAAAGGAAACAATTATAATATCTCCGGTGTCAAATGGCAACCATCAATGGGTCCACAGGTGCAAACGGTTGAACTGGTTACTGGTAGTCTATGTCTTTTTAGCCCAGACTAAATTTATGCCACTGATGAGAATTCGGGCCATTGTGATTTAGGTCCTGAGTGCTAGCTGCTTCTTCTTCTTCTTGGAGAGTAAAGCCCATCATAGTGTATTTTCGTACTGTTAGGCGAGTCGAGTGTAGTGTATGTAAAGTACCAAATTAAAATGTCTACAATACTATATGTGCAGCTACAATATTCCTTCTATCGATTCATGTTGCTAATGAAACAGCATATACAATTCCATAAATAAAAACATACATACTGCACATGCATACAGCTTCTTATGCATAATTACGTGATAGTGATACTACTATCATGTCTACTACGTTCATAATACTACTGTTGCTACTACTACTACTACTACTACGACTACTACTACTACTACTACTACTACTACTACTAAATTATATATCCTTTTTCAACCAGTGGAGGTCAAACGATGGAAATGATCGGGAGAAACTTCGAGTTGATTCAGAATCCATATGCAAGTACCACTTCATATGAAACAGAAGCTACAAATTATGAGGTATTGTGATTAGCTTTGGTCTGTCGCAAGTCGCATGCAGAGTTTTGTATTATACAACTCTATATGGTCGCATATCATGCTAGTTTAACTTGCCAAAAATGGCATAATTCATTGACAAAACATCTTGCTCGTTAAAGCCAAAGAGCCGGTTTGGGAAATGCCCCTACATATACAATGATTAAACACTTTTATCACCGACCATGCCAATGTTAACAGTTTTACAAAACGGCTTTGAAATAGACTAGTTATTTGAACTTCATTTGTTAACCCTAATCCCATTGGGTTATGTTGAGGACTAGAGTCCATTGGGGAGGGGGGGGGGCTCAAATCTCGGCAACGAATGGACCGATTGACTTGAAAATTGGCGCATACGTAAAACAAGTAAAGTAGAATAAGAATTTAAATTTAAAAATTGCATTTTTTTTTTTTATAATTAATTAAAATGTTGAATATGCAAATTGTTGACGAATTTGGGGGAAAATTGGGATTTTCATCTATAATCAAGAGAAATTACAGGATTTCTTCAGGTTTCCTGTAAAAATACTTTCAAATGAAAGTATTTTTACAGGAAACCTGAAGAAATCCTGTAATTTTTGGGACCCCTTTGAAAATCAGTTTCTGCTGAAAGGGCCATCCCACCCATTTGTGGAAATAAATAAATAAATAAAAATAAAAATAAAATGATGTAATTCATCATATCCATGTTTTTTATGGTGATAAAATATATCACTAATTTGCATAAATTATGTATTTCATTGTTTTCATTCTTATGTATTTTATTGTTTGTATTGTTTTTTTATTATAGGTTTTCCCATTCATTTTAACACTTTCGTCATTCAATTTCATTAATTCGTCATTCAAATTCCTCCCGAGGAACCACCAGAGCGGAAATCCCAACTTCAATTTCGTCTTTCGTTAATCAATTTCACACAAAGATCACACAATTTAGTCATTAGTCACACATTTTCGTCAATTGCAAATCAAATTCGTCGGTCACAGTTGATGAACACATAAAAGCGAAAGCAATTTC
Organism: Echinarachnius parma; assembly: GCA_037951105.1. Lineage (NCBI taxonomy): Eukaryota > Metazoa > Echinodermata > Echinoidea > Clypeasteroida > Echinarachniidae > Echinarachnius > Echinarachnius parma. Next base: position 43,628 of record JBAMJV010012088.1, read on the forward strand.
GTCAATTGGCAACCAATTTCATTAAAACTCTATTCAAATTCGTCGCACGGTATAGCCTTATATGCCTGTCTGGTCATGACTATGTAGATGGTATAGGTGGTTAGATGGGTATGTATGTATGTGAGTGTGCGTGTGTGTGTACATAATATAGGTTTTCCCATTCATTTTAACACTTTTGTCATTCAATTTCGTCCCGAGAAGCCGAGAATGTGCCAATGCCAACTTCAATTTCGTCTATTGTCGACCAATTTCACAAAAAGTCCATTAAATTTAGTAATTTGTCACACATTTTTGTCCAGTGCAATTCAAATTCGTCAGTCATAGATGTGTTCAGCAACTGTGACCGACGAATTTGAATTGTAATCGACGAAAATGCGTGACGAACGACTAAATTGAATGGACTTTTTGTGAAATTGGTCGACAATAGACGAAATTGAAGTTGGCATTGGCACATTCTCGGCTTCTCGGGACGAAATTGAATGACAAAATGACGAAAATGAATGGGAAAACCTATATTTAATATTGTTTAATAAATATATATTATTTCTACCGTATGTATGTCTTGAAAAAAAATTTAATGCAATTTGCTGCAAACGTGCATTTGTGCGTGTTGGTGTGCACACATGCATGTGTGCAAATGTATGTGTGTTTGTAAGTGTGTGCGTATGTTTTGTGCGTGTGAGTTTGTTTCCGAGTGTACATACATATGTGCATGTTACCCCCTAACTGATTAATGTTACAATTAGCAGTTACATCAAGACAATTAAGAACAGAACATTACAGTGTAAATATATAGGACGAATTTGAATAGAGTTTTGACGAAATTGGTTGCCAATTGACGAAATTGCTTTCGCTTTTATGTGTTCAGCAACTGTGACCGACGAATTTGATTTTGCAATTGACGAAAATGTGTGACTAATGACTAAATTGTGTGATCTTTGTGTGAAATTGATTGACGAAAGGCGAAATTTAATTTGGGATTTCCGCTCTGGTGGTTCCTCGGGACGAATTTGAATGACGAATTCATGAAATTGAATGACGAAAGTGTTAAAATGAATCGGAAAATCTATATTTTTTATAATTTTTTTAAAGAAGAATTTACCTCTGAAGTGTATAAATTAAACTAATAACAAAGAAATAATCCAAATTATAATTCAATGTAACAATTATAACAGATTTGGAGTTTACATGGCATCGGATATATGAATTACGTAGAAAGCTGTACAAAAATTGCAGTTTTTTGTGACGGTTGAGCAATTATCGACCTCTAAAATCAGTTCTACATGTCCGACTGGGGTGAATTATATATCAAAACATGCGGGAGACTTGAGAGAAAAAAGTCATGAAGTTTGAACGTAAAATTCCAATCGGTCTAGATGCACGTCGAAACAAACGACAGGGGGGGGGGGGGGGGGCAAAATGCCCCCCCCCCCCCCCCCCGCTCATGGGATTAGGGTTAAGAGGATTATTTGTTTTAATTTATTCTTCAATGTGCGATTATCATATATCATGTGTATCGATTAAATGTGCAAATTAATTCTGTTTAACCTTGAAATAACTACAAATTTCAAATAAAACATTTCAATTTTTAAAAGGATCCTTTAACTTCATACTATTTTCCTAAAGTTTATATTTGAGTCTACAATTTTAAACAAATATCATTCTGAATGATATGTGAAAGTATAAAGGGAAAACTGTTTAACCAGTGAAACAGTGGACATTAATGACATATTTTAACCCCTGCCGGCCATTGATATTGACCTCAATCGAAAAGCATTTTGGAACGCTTTTCTTACATTCATAAATATCTCCATAGTTAGGGCTACATATATATGAATAATCAAAACTCATTTAATTATTCTGTTAACATACGCTAGACAAAGTGAAGGTCGATAAATATTGGTTGGATTTGACAAAGTTGATCACTTTAACACAAATTCTGCAGATGTGCAATGTCCTGGATGATATACGGATGGAGTGCCCTACACCCAGAGATCCGAACAAAATCGCTTCTAGGAGACGAAGGTCCACAGATGATCAGAGTGTTGCAAGGTTGTTCTTTGACTTGGATGGCTTTCTCATTGAGGGTGGAAATATTACCTACCATCCGGATCCATTTTATTTTAACATAAGCGAACCAAACAACATTGCTCGAATAGATGTTACCAAACAACTTCTACTCTACGTAAGTCTGATCAATCTTATTGTGTGTATGTTTTTTGCTGGTGTTAATGTTTTAGTATGTTTGTTTAGGGTATACAGTATGTGACTATTATGAGGGTAGCATAATCAGTGCAGATATGTGTGTGTGTGTGTGTGTGTGTGTGTGTGTGTGTGTGTGTATGTGTGTGTGTGTGTGTGTGTGTGTGTGTGTGTGTGTGTGTGTGTGTGTGCTTAAGTTAAGGGGTATGTGTGGTCATAGCTGCATTTTTTTGTTGAGCTATGATATACAGAAAATTATTTCGTAATGAGACAAATCAAACATATTAAAATAAAGTATCTAGCATTGTAAAAGATCATTTTGTAGAACTGTTAGTGGTTAAGCATGTTCATTTGCACAACCTACGAATAATTTAGGGGCCCCCATTAAATTGTTGCCCTTCTACGAATCGTGCTGATGTACGCCTCTCATTGTCCTTCATCTCTCTGGGAGGCTGGTATACTGTTCCAGACTGAGACGATAAATCTCATTCCACTATAGGGGATCTTGATATAGGTTTGGATAGAGTAATGGCAATGCTAGTTATTGACCGGCCAGCGGACTTGTTCGTCTTCTTCTCGGCAGAGTGTTTTTGCAGTGTGACACAAATGTTACTACCTCGTGTTGTGGCGGGGTCAAAGACCCCGTTTACAGTGCAGGGCCGGGCCGAGACGCGTCTCGGCCCTGCTTAAATTGCGGTACTCGGCCCCCCCAATTTTGGTGCGTTTACAGTGGCGGGGCCCGGCCGCCCTTTCAATATCTTGTCGTAGTGGCGCTCTGCATGTAAACAAACACAGTAAACAAACCATTATTTTGGAGGCACGCCGGGGTCACAGAACAAAGGCGCGTTATTTGCAATGAATTGTTTTCCCAATTTGGTACCGCATTTGGCCCTGCGTGCGTTTACAGTGAGAAAAAGCGGGGCCGAGACGCGTCTCGGCCGCGGCCGAGACTACCTCCAGAGCAGGGCCAAATGCGCGGCCACTTTTGGCCCCGCATTTGGCCTTTTGAGCGTTTACAGTGAAGAAAAGGCCGGGCCGAGACGCGTCTCGGCCCGGCCTTTTTTTCACTGTAAACGGGGTCTAAATTGTTGAGGTTTAAGGTTTGGGTTACCGGTTGGGTAAATGATCGGGCTCTTGTAGATGATGTCTTTTGTGGTATGATTTAGGAAGTATTCCATTTCCTAGTCTTAAGGACTTACCATCATCTTCATGACATCTACTGACATGGTGATGGTTACCAGCATAAATATGATTTTGACACGGGATAAATCGAATATTTTTGACAGGGCACTGATTTGGATTTGGTGAGCGATACTGGCGATGTGGAGGTCTTGGTCGGAGATGGTGTTTGCGATGTTCTTATCCTGGATCTTACGTCCTTGCGATGTCAGCTCCCCGAGGAACAACCCGGTGCAAATGCAGATATCGTAATTGATGGAAGAACAAGACATTTGCCAGCAATCAAGGTAATCCTGAACACAGGGAGAGAACGATCATTTACTCTCATGCCATTTTAATGAGAAGATATTGCACCTAATCGTCCACTTGATCAATATTAATCGAAAGGAAAGAATCCCTGTAAAAGGTGTTAATTCCAAACACTAAGACACGTGTAATGTCAAATATCCCGGTTTGAGTAGTTTCGGGTTAATGAGAATAGTGATTTTAGAACTACCCGGTGTGAAAATATTCCTGAATAAACAGGCTGTTTAAGAGATATTTCATTATCATCATTCATTTCACAACCTCAACGAAATTGTCGAACAAAGTTAGGCAGTCCTAAAGCCAAACGAAAGTACTGGGAAACGCCCCACACACAACAATAAAACTTCTGTATAATAATTTGTGTTACATTATCATACAAATATAACATATCGCCTTTGTTTTATACGAAATACAGGTCATACATGGAAACTTGCAATTCTATCCCGGCTATGTCGAATATGAGATACGAGAGAACAAAATCGGTCTGATTGTGGGATGTGTAGTTGCTGCTGTTGTAGTTATCGTCATCATCATGGTGGTCGTTATGTTGCCACTTGAATTCCAAGTTACCTACTTTTGTTTTGTTTTTGCATAATTTGCTATACATGTTGACTACTTCGGACCAGATAATTCAATTCGTCTCCTATGCTTAGTATGTGATTAAGCAGTGTATTTTCTAAGAATTTGTTTTACTCTTATTCAGGTTATTCATGGAAATCTGCAGTTTTATCCGGGCTTCGTTGAGTATGAGTATGACCGCAGCAATCCACCTGTGCTCCTTATCGTAATCGTTTCGTTAGGTGTGGTTGTAGTTGTAATTATTGCTGTCCTCGCGGGAATTTTGTGGCTGCGAAGCAGGCGAAACCTGGAACATATGGAGCAAGAAATAGAGATGGTGCGACATAAGGTTGAGCGGGCTCGGAAAGGTTAGATAAACTACACGTACAATAATTACACCATTTTTGACATTACTATTTTAATATGATTTTAAAACATTTAATGGTTTTACGATTTATAAAATAATGCAGATCTCGTTTGATTTATCATTGGATTAGTACCTTTGATACGCATCAAAATTGCTCACGGTATTAAGGAGGTTTGTAAAATATTGAAACTGGAGGTAAACAGTATTAATAATTGTGTCTACTTTATACAATTAATTGATTATAGATGTCCTCATAGCTAAGAGCCAACGCGTTTTACAGACGCGGTAGTTAGCATCCAATAAGCAAGCAAATGCTGTATGAAACTTTTGACACAAAATGAGAAAATTATTGGGTGTTTTATTAAATAAAAGGTACATATGACCATATCATGCTACTGTTAATATATGACAAGTAACTCAGTTTTACAATGTGGTATTTACTCGGTACATCAGTCCTCATTCCACAATCCCTATCCTCAGTACAACTAACTAAATTATAGCTTTTTATAAATATTTAGCCATCATTCATTTCGGTGTTTTAAACTAAGAAAGTTGAATTCTTTTTAATTGAAATAAATTATGCATTTCCACGTAGTTGTGAAGACATCTCTGGACCTGAGCGGAGTTGACTCGAGGGTCAAGAAGTATGCCGTCCCATTCAAAGACCTCACACAGTATGTGACTGTGGTGCTCTTCAACGGGTTGGGTGATCCACAGGTATCTTTGGATATTTATTTTCAAGCCCATTACAGTTGTTAAAGAATAGAATAACTTAATTTAAGCCCATACAGGCTTCGGGGGTCTGGTAACAATGTCAAATCAACACAACTTACTTAAAACTCTAGTAATTCTTACATACTCATTTAAAATGACTTGCAAGTAGAAGCATGGAGCAGGTTTCGCTTTCCCCAAATTCCCCAAAAGTGTTTTGATTTTAAATTCGCTATGGAGAGAATTATAACTGTGTACAAAGAAAGTGCAGTAAGTTAGCGATTTACCACTTTGCATTTTCTCTCATTAAATCGTCATATGAATTTGATTTACCGTGGAATTTTCACACATCACTCAACAGTCAACTGACATATCAGATCACAAAAATACACGCTTTATCTACCATTCATCATTTTTCTCACATGTCAACATATGTTGTACAACGGTAATGGGGTATGCGCTGATCCTAATAGCGAATGGCCAGTATAGCTGATGTTTATTTGTGAAGTATTGAATTAAAAACAAATAGAGCCTGTGTAAAGGTAAACTATTCTAATCACTGTAAGAATTGTGTGTTTTCCAGTACACAGGACGCATGGAGAAAGTCATAGGTCCCTCAATGCTGTCTTTCCAACGCAAGCTAAATCAAGTGAACTTTTTGGTCGAGTATATCGGCCAACTTGAGGTCAAGAAATATGGCGACGGAAAATCAAAGTGAGTATCACTCCAACAGCATGCATCCAATAACATATACATTACCTTATTTTCTATTTTTGAGAAAGTAAAGTATTACTCATATTAAAGTGACACAGGTAAAGTGTCTAACTCCACGAAAAATACTTGGAGCTTCCTCGTTTCTCTTCTGCCGTGTTGTTTAGCTTATGGTAAGAGAAGAATAAAACAGGGTTCGGTTTTTTCAAATGTCCCTTTAGTATGAAGCTAATTATCATTGAAAATCATTATTTCAAAAGCGTTAGCTAACGGTATTGATAACAAGTACAATTGACGTCGCTGAATACGTCCTGCCAGCGCGCGTGAGAAATTTTCCCGACCCACTGAACTTTGAGCCTAGTGTGCGCAAATTCCATGAATTCCGTACCGCTGTAGCTGTATACACGGGTGCGGATATCGTCAAGATCAAACGGATGATTTTTACTGTAACAAATCTACAACAGACCATCAGTATTCGGTGATAAAATATGAACTCAATATTCGTCTTTTCACTAGGTAAACAGTGTTCGTTTTCTTTCAAACTTTCACAAATGTTTCAATTCTATTTTACAATGATATTGATATAGGATTGAAGTCTCAAATGTCAGTTTGTGCAATATCTGACACTTTACACGGATCACTTTAAGATTAATGTAGTTATGACGTAGTAGTAAAATTCAAGGAATTTATTTACATTTGTGTGTAATTACACACGCACGCACACGCTAAGTTATTTATCGTATATTTGTTACAATGTAAAATAATTTTACCGAATCTATATTTGTCTTTTCTGTTATTTTTTTTGCAGGGAATTGATTGCATCCTTACTAGCCATTACGTTGGCTAACGATGGGAAGGCTATCTTGTTAACAGAGTAAGTAAGTCAGAGTCTACGGGAGAGTATTTTGACGTGCATCAGCTTGCTATGAATTATAACCAAAATAGGTTATTTGCCATTTCCTGGACCATGTAAATCTGTAATGTATAATACGTATTATTAAGCAAAATATAACCATTTTGCGACGAACAGTTGTATAATATAACGTTTTTTTTAATAAGAGTAATATATTTTAAAAATTCTCTTCCAGTATGGTTCCGTTGTAGATGATGACGAAGTTGGGGGATTAGTTCGTAACGAAAGAGAAATGCTCCTATTTTATTTTGACCAAGAAGTAGCTACATTAGATAGTAACTCCGCTGGGTTGTACACGGAATTGGTATTAGATGACATTTTAGGAGACATATTTTACTGATACAAAATTCTGAACGTGTTAATGGATGTATGCAATTATACATTACGACTTTTAGTACAACTAATAACCAATATCAATTTATAACCTTTTTTAACAGTCTGGTGATGCTGCTTGTAAACAACAAAATCCAGTCGATAGCTGGATCGGGGCGGCGACTGGACCAGGTCTTCTCAAGGTATACAAATATTATAATTAGAAACCCTTCCAATTTACATGTAGACCCGTATGATTGGTAGTCAAAAGTCAAAACATATATTATTGCAAATGTATGTGTTAGTATATTGCAACGACCAGTATTATGTAATTATACAATTATGGGCCGAGCTGAATTCTCAGATCTGAGATGTTGAAAATCTAACGTAATACACACGTTGTGGGCAAAATGATTGCATTCGGATAACTTCATCTTCTCAACTAGCCAGACTGGAAACCCTAAATAAAACAATAATAACTTTTTAACAAATAGGGTTTGAGCAACATAACTTGGCAGGATTGTTTCTAAACTTATTGGCTAACGTCTCCGTGAAAATGAACTTGATCCGCCATGCCATGCATGAGTAAGCACAGATTAAAGGCAAAAATTTCACTTTTCAAAAGTCACAAGAATAAAAAAGTGACAATTTTGCCTTTGATCTGTGGTCACTCATGCATGACTCGACGGACCAATTTCATTTTCACACAGAAATTAGTCAATAAGTCTAGGAACAATCCTGCCGAGTTATTTTGCTCAAAACCTTTTCGTTAAAAAGTTATGTTATTTGATTAAGGGGGACTTTTTTTTTTTGGGGGGGGGGGTTTAATTGATCAGTATTGGTGAAACCCAACAAAAAAGTAAGTCCCCTCCTGATTAAAATAACGTAACTTTTTAACAAAATGTTTTGAGCAAAATTACTTGGCAGGATTGTTCCTACACTTATTGACTAACTTCTGTGTGAAAATGAAATTGGTCCATTGAGTCATGCATGAGTGAGAACACAACGTGACAATTTTGCCTTTGATGTGTGCTCACTCATTTTGATCAGGAGGGGACTTACTTTTTTGTTGGGTTTAATTGATCAGTATGTACAATACTGATCAATTAAACCCAACAAAAAAAAGTCCCCCCTTAATAAAAAAAAAAAATAACAACTTTTTAACGAAAAGGTTTTGAGCAAAGTAACTCGGCAGGATTGTTTGTACACTTATTTTCTAACTTATGCGTGAAAATGAAATTGGTCCATCGAGTCATGCATGAGTGAGCACACATCAAAGGCAAAATTTTCACTTTGTGTGCTCATGCATGACTCGATGGATCAATTTCATTTGCACACAGAAGTTAATCAATAAGTGAACGAACAATCCTGCCGAATTATTAAGCTCAAAATATTTTTGTTAAAAAGTTACGTTATTTTGATCAGGAGGGGACTTACTTTTTTGGTGGATTTATTTCAACAACACTGATCAATTAAACCCAGCAAAAGAAAAAATATGCCCCCCTTAATCAAATAACATAACTTTTTAACGAAAAGGTTTTGAGCAAAATACCTCGGCAGGATCGTTATTGACTAACTTCTGTGTGAATATGAAATTGGTCCATCGAGTCATGCATGAGTGACCACACATCAAAGGCAAAATTGTCACTTTTTTATTCTTGTGACTTTTGAAAAGTGACATTTTTGCCTTTAATGTGTGCTCACTCATGCATGGCATGGCGGAACAAGTTTATTTTCACGGAGACAATAGCCAATAAGTGTAGAAACAATCCTGTCAAGTTGTGTTGCTCAAACCCTATTTGTTAAAAAGTTACGCTATTTTGATTAGGGGAGGACTTACTTTTTTGTTGTGTTTACATCAGTTACCTACGTCAATGGAGATATAAGCGTGATCTTTAGTTATGCCTGTCTCTTTTGACAAGCTGTACTATCTCCATCTGTTCCAATCATTTGTATAGCTCAGCCATATATGAAGAATAATGTCACCAAACGTTTGTTCCTGGACGTTGCCTTCTTTAGTTTAACACTGTTCAGTCTTCAGAGGAATTGATTCGAAAATTATTTCCAGCGACAGATCCCTGGCCTTGGTGTTGGGCTTGGCCATGCCCATGTCGTCATTTCTTTATCAAACTTGTATTGTCTATCATTGCATAAAAACGACATAAATAGTCCATCAGCTCTGGCTTCGTAATGTGGAGCGTAGATCTAATTAATATATCATATCATAGCCCTATGGAAATCACTGTTCGCTCTTAGTCTTAGACCTAAACTAAACAGAGTACTCTACTATACTGGTACTCTGGGTCGGCTGGTACTGTGTCTAGCTGTGGTAGTGGAAGAGGTACCATTAGTAGCCTATACAGTGGTAGGACTACAAACATGAGCCTTGCAAAATAATTTCAAACTCATGGATGTGAGGAGTTCCGTTCATTCAAAGTAGTCGACCTATTGAATGTATGGGTATTGCTTTCGTCATGCGAGAAGAACTCGGTCTAACGAAATAGTAATATTTCGTTTATCAATATTGTATATGTTATGGGATCCGTTGCAGAAAGAGATTCAATATATTGAATGCTCAAGCATCTGCAGTTCTATGTTGCCTGTCAGTTCTATAGATTTTGTTTTCTTCTGTTGCAGGTCTGAAGATATTGTTGACTACCTTATGATCAAGTGGATGTCACTCTTCATGTATCCACTTGTAAAGGTAAATAATACACTGGGTTATTATTTTGATCACCACATTACAATGTACTATATCTCTAGGTTTTCGAAGCTACATTGACATTTAGTTACTTTCCAAATAATGTATTAGGTAATATACATTTAAATAGAATTGTAACAAAATGTGTTGTTTACTTGTATAACCAATTACCGGTAAAAGTCGTATAGCGATTTTGTTTGTTTTCATCGTTAAGTTTTGTGCGACAGATTTTGTAGCCTGTTTTATATATAGAACACAAATCATGGGTCTAAAATGTTCACTTACAACTGAAAACATGGTCCATTATACATTAATTACAAATGTTTTTTTTTTTAACAGAGTCGAGTCGTTTACCAGCTGTACACGTTATACCAGGCAATCAAGATCCAGAGCGAGAAGGGACCGATTGACGGCATCGATGGAGAGTGTTACTTTACTCTGGTGTACGACTCCCTTCTGAACCGAGAAGTCCAATTCCAAACAGTGGTATAATGAACAGTCTGTAATATGATACGAGAATCAATAGTGCGCGAATTAGGTGTATTGCTTTCATAGCATTATAATTATGCACATTTGAAGCGACAGAAGAAAGGCGACGAGCTATTTTTGTTTTCATATTTAAGAGACCCCATTGTGCACAGAGTATAGTCGAAACATGTAGTGCCCTGCATCCAATATTTTGCTTTAATATGGACGCTGAACGTTTGGCCTATATGCAAATGTTATCATAAAAGTAAAATTTTTATGATTTGTGTACATGCATTCACTTTATAATTTTGGTAGCAGCAGCAGTAGCAGTAGTTGCAGTGGTGGTAGTAGTAGTAGTAATTAAAGTAATAGTAGAAGTAGTAGTAGTAGTAGTAGTAGTAGTAGTAGTAGTAGAAGAAGTATATACGGTGTAGTTGTTTGTATTAGTGTTTATATTATCTGTATAATTTCCTCCCCACTGTATTATAGGCTCTGTTCGTCGTTGATGAGGACAACAAGGTGTACTTGACGGTTGAAGTGTTGGACGTTGACAGCATCCAACAGGTCAAGATGAAAATCATGGACGCAATCTGGTATGGCGGCTTGTGTCTGCTACCACGGGAGGCAGATGCTGTTGCATTAGGTAACCCGTCATTTAATGTTTGTATCCATCACTCCGGTGATCCATCGCACATATCCCTTTAGTTGATTATTAATCCTTCGGGTTTGTGTCATGATTTTAATAGATTCTGACCCGCACGAGCAATACAAACTTATTTAGCTCCGCTGGTAGAGCAACGGTCTAGCAATCCCGTGGTCTGGGGTTCGAATTCCGGAGAAACCTTAATTTCTTTGCTATTTGCTTATTTCTAGAACTGTCCTGCATATGTAGACAAACTGAGATGATGTGACTATTAAAATAATAACGAGAGAGGAGGTATTATGTCTCTCCAATATAGTTCGTTCATTTCACGTTTACGAGAAAGACATAATCATATTCTTGAGCTGGTCCTTGTGTCTTAAAACTTAAGAAAAATTAAAATAATTGATTCATATCAATCGTATATTTATCGCTATTTGAATATTAAAGTTTGGATGGAGGATTATTTAAACGCTGTTACGTAAGGTTTGAGCATTTGACTTTTGTAAGAAAGGCAGGCTCATCATTATCTTCAGCTGGTCCCTTTGTCCTAAAAATCAAACTCTTTAATTCATATCAATATGGTCTATGGCTATTTGAACATTGCAGTTTGGATGAAGGATTATGGAAACACGGTAGCTCTGCAGGATTACGATCACATGACCGATCAGAATATGGCTAGACTGAACACGATGAAGACCTACGGGGTAAGTGTTGCATAGTTATAACAAGAAGTAAGTACCTCCTTGGTCATGTTGGTCATGTTGGATAAAAATTTTAATATTCTGAACATAATACATAAAGTAAAACCATAATGTACTATAATTTCCTTGTGATGGATGACAAAAGGTTTGCAAATATGTTGTAATATTTTGCTATTTTGGTTTAATGATTTCCATATACGCCTATGTCATTAATGACATCTGTAAACTAAAATGAAAAGAATTATAGTAACGCTCATGTTGTGCTTACGTTAATGTTATGTGTATTAGTATGTTATGTCGTGCTTAAAACAGATTCGAAAGGTATAATAACGAAAATGGGATAACAAACAAGAGAATAATTAGAAGAATTTGGTTGTTGTTCATCTTGATTGTGTTTTGTTCTAGATCGACAGTGGTTGTCGCATTGCTCTTGTGGACAAACAGGCGGTCACTACTGATGCCTACCAATCACTTGACATCAAGACAATCTCTTCTAGTCAATGTAAGTCGCATGAGTGCCCTTCAAGACGTCAGAACACCTGCTAAATGTGGCTTGCAACGAACAGTCACGTATCACGTTCACGTTTTGCGCTATTTCGTAAAAAAGGTGACTCTAATTTACGAAGTGTAGGGCCTACCATTCGTTGTTTTCCACGCCGGTAAAACACGAATTGTCGCGTTTACCAACACGTGACGTGAGTGTCTAATCAAGATTTTTAAGATTGCAAGCGCTTGTTACTAAGACTATACATACATGCACAAAAAGGTTTGAAAATGTCGACGAAAATGCCGAAACCCCTTATCAAATCTATTCAATCATTATGTTTATGATATGTATGTGCATAATTCAGAGTAATCTGAGACGATAATATGCAGTTCTGTCATTTAGTAAATGTACAACCATACCATTTGCATTATTTCTCTTGTTATTAGAATATTTATAATGACGTGTCACGAGTGTCGTGCGTGAATTTTGACAAATGTTGACTTCCAGCTGAACTGCTATACGCAGCGGACCATTCAATCCGCATTACGCCTGAACAACGGCGTTGTATGTGCATGCATGTGAAAGTGAGTGAGTGAGTGAGTGATCAGTGAGTTTAAAAGTAATAAAACAATGATTTAATTAAATAATTTATAATTATGGTGATTGAATGGAGTCAATCTATTAATAAATCATTCATTCTAACAATCAATCAATCAATCAATCATGAATCAATCAATCAATAGATCAATCAATCAAACCAATCAATCCATTAATAAAATCAATTAAATTATTTGACATCCTAACTAGCTATTTGTAGGCAGTGGCGTACCCATTGTTTAAAGGGGGGGGGGGGGTTTTGTCAGACAAATTTCAGTAAGCGAGGGGGGGGGGGGAGGTGGTGGCTGTAGAACATTTTTGAAGCCGAGACCAAGTACCTTCAAAATGTTCGAGGCCGAGACCAGGACCAGTCACAAATTTTCGACGCCGAGACCAAGACATTTCTTGAGAATCATGTAAGCGGGGGGGGGGGGGGGGTGTCCGTAGAAAATTTTCGCAGCCGAGTCAGAGTACATTTACAATTTTCGAGGCCAAGACCAGGACCGGTCACAAATTTTTGAGGCCAAGACCAAGACATTTCTTTAGAATCCGGAAAAGCGGGGGAGGGGGGGGGGGGGGTGTCCGTTGAACATTTTTGAAGCCGAGACGGAGAATTTTCGTGGCCGAGACCAGGGCTCTTCTCAATTTTCAGGGGTTTTAAGGGTTCTTCTCATCGGTAATGATGGTCGAGACTCCTTAAATGTGGTCTCGAGACCAGCTACAACTACAAGTCTACAAGTTGTAAAGGGGGGGGGTGGGGTTTTCAAAATCCCCAAAAAACAGTCATTTTTTGTCAAGAGTGGGGGGTTTTGAATCCCCCATACCCACCCATCCCCCTCCCCCCCCCCCCCCCACCCCCCCCCCCCCTGGGTACGCCTATGCATGTAGGCAATTGGTATAACAGTAGGTAGGACTGGTTTGTAGTTCTCGGTTGAATTTAAACCGAGAATTAGTCTCTTCTCAACGACAATTTACATTATTTTGTTTAACGCAAGCGCCAATTTACGTGAGCTTTCGGTGGATTGCATATATAGTATATCAACAAACTGTTGGGCTCACGTAACCCAACATTTCGTAGACTTGGGGTGACGTGTTTCACGAAAAAGCGCAAAACGTATACGTGATACGTGACTGTTCGTTGCAAGCCGCTAAATGTTTATTAATATATACGTGATTATTTTACGGATCTAAGATTTACTTCGTAAAACATGTCGACAAAATAACAGTAGAAAAATCAATAATGGTGTGACCAAAATATCATTTAAGTTCCAAAAAGGTTCATTAAATCAAATAAATTAAAGACTAAAAAGTAGCCTTTTCACATCTATACAACACATAATCAACAAATTGTTTGAATATTCGTTTACCCTAGATCAATCTCTGGATATGACCACCGCCTCTCAGCAAGAGATGCGTCACCTCAGCAAGCTATCGGCAATGCGTTCCATCTCAAGGTATTTGCCCAATCTAGAATAGTCTCCCTATACTTGATAATCAAGAAAAGCTAAATCTTACGATGTTGTGTTCACTATTGATTGATTCCGTCTTGTTATCAATTACCTGTATATATTACCTGTAAATAAATATATATATCATTATCATAATCAGACTCATATGAAGGCTTACGCAAATGTACATGTCGTATATTATAGTCAAATTATTTATAGACTAATACAATAAATGTCCTGTCTAAATCACTTACGACCCCCAGTATGTTCATACGAATCCCGTTTACGTCTTTTACTTCAAACCAACTAGCAATGTGATGTTAAATCATTCAAACTCGTAAAAACTCAATATTTGCCCAATTTAACATACGGTTGAACATTTGATTGCCGGGTTTAGCTAAAAAGTTAAATGGTGGATCACCTTATACCTGGGAAATATATTAAAATGTGAACTTTGCAAGTATGTCATGAAAGTTGTTTGATAAGTACATCAGTGTCATTAATAAGTAGTTAAATACTCGGTTTATGATCGTCAACAGTATTTATATTCGAGATATGCATCACCGTAAATCACAGGAAAGGAACACTGAACATGCTAGACATGACCGCACTGGGCAGGAGGTCTTGGACCGATACCTCGCCATTCCCCGGATGCTGACCATGAAGGTAAGTCAACACAGCAATGTGAAATGTTTCACTGACGTTTTGTGGCGACCTTTATAAATTATAGATCTTAGTGATAGTAGTCAGGTTACGTATGTAACTATTCCCCTAAATAGTTAGGTAAATAGCAAATTGATGATCAATTTTATTGGAGATTTCCTACGCTTTATAATCATTCCTACACTACAATAATGAATATAAAAATATTCATACAGCTGCTTGCTTGATAGCTTAATCCATCCTCTACCCCCTCCCAAAGCCCACCAAAACAAACAATATAGTACAACATTTGTATAAATCATAAAGTTTATCATGACGTGACGAAATTTAATTGCATGTTAGTATCTTAAACAATGGTTTCATAAACAATATAGAATTTACTTAATATGTAGGTTGCCATCGACCCGTACTTGGTGAGTGTTCTGGATGTAATCCTGAAGACACCCGCCGTGACTCCTCTCCCTATCAGAAGCTTCTTCCACACACTCGATGATCTGGCGGCGCAATATGGAGGTGGCACAGGGAAACAGTTTGCAAACAAGTGGAAAAGAGATTGGTGGGTTCCTTTTATAGACGATTATGCAAACATTGTACATTGTGAAGTAGTTTAGAGCATGCATTAAGTCTTCCAAAACGTAGAATTATGACCCATTACAACTTTGTTACCATGACTCAAAGATCTCTCTCCCCGTCATAATGTTTTTCCTTACCCTCGATGATCTGGCGGCGCAATTTGGAGGTGCGAAGATAAACAGTTTACAAGGCAAGTGGAAAATTTATTGGTGGGTTCCAAATATGGAAGAACATGCAACCATTATTATACGCATGCATAAACTTGATATACAGCGATACAATTGTAAACAACTATGATGATCCATCACATCGTTATTCTATGACTTCATGGGCCGATTACCCCTCTCCTATATGAGGAGCTTCATCAGTTCATCCACGCACTCGGTGCAGTATATAAAGCAGAGGGAAACACTTTACAAACCAGTGAGACGAAGATGGATAAATAGATGAATATGGGATCATTGTACATTATAATACGCATGTATAAAGCGTGTCAAAACAAAAGGTAATCAGTATGCATGATAACCAATCGCATTCTGAATGTCATAACTCCCAGACCACTCTTTGGTCAATAAAGGTGCAACGCCATGACACAGTTGGCTGAAAAGTGGAAACAAGATCCCGCGTGGGTTCCTATTACTGAGAAAATTATAATCACTATGAATGTCGAGTGTTATTGCATTG